>JAQBSW010012692.1:0-16043 GCA_029291075.1 Eudiplozoon nipponicum
CTATGTTTGATGTTCCACGAACTTGGATGTCGTTTGTATTTATTATTAACGTGTCGTCTAGACGAGCCTTAATTATGCCTAACTCGTCCGTTAAATTCTTCATTTGAGACGCCAGTGCCTGAATCAACGTTTCGACCCCATCAGAAGACATATTTAATTGTGCCATAAATGCTTTATTTTTACTCAATTATATATAGAATTTTGCACGCACAACAATAATCTATTTAATAAAACAAATTTACACATTAATTAATATATGTGCACATCAGCTCAACGTCTGCTTTCTCATTGTGCTGCCTGCTTACTTCTTATCCGGGCGCTTCTGCGAGGAATTTCTGTTGAAATAATGTCTGCCCTAGATAAGACCTTTTGCTCATTATTTGTCTTAAAGGTGGCTATTGCCACATCTTCCCCCCCCCTCAGGAATCGGCTTTCGCACTCTGCTTAAACGATCCAGTGCCACAGCTCGTGGTCCATCGGGCAGGCTAACAAAAACAGTATTGTGCTCGGCGTCCACCCTCTCCACGCGATACGGCCCATCATTGACAGCCTGCAGTGCCATGGGCTCGACCCTCGCTACCATGACATAATCGCCGACCTTTAGGCGAGTGCGTGTCGGTTGCCTTGCATAGCTTTGTCGCTGTGTTGCGCCTACATATTCAGTTAACTGTTTTAGTCGTTCCTGAATATCCGCTATGGTGCAGCGCTCATGGGACCCTTGGATTACAGGTTCACCTGGCAGTCTTATGTGTCCTCCATAGACCATGGTCGTTGGAGCGAAACCTGTCGCTGTTGAGACTGTAAAGCGCATGGCCCGCTCAACCAAATGTAATTTGTCTCTCCACGTTCCCGGGCTCTCGTGGCACCAACATCGCAGTACCTCTTTCATCGTCCTATGTGCGCGCTCAGCTGTTGCATTGGTTTGCGGGTGATAAGTGGCTGTGCGGGAATGCTTTATGTCAAGGTCTTTGCACCACTGATTAAATTCTTTCGACTCAAACTGTGCGCCTTGATCGGTGACAATAACTTGTGGGGTACCGAATCGACTGAGCCATCGCTCTTCTAAGCACGTTATAATCTTTTCTGTTGTGATCTTCTTCAGTGGTACAAACTCGACCCATCGGGTAAACTTATCGACCATGGAAAACACATAGGACACGCCACCGCGAGCTACTGGCAGTGGACCTACCAGGTCGATATGCAGAAACTCGTTCCGTGCAGTAGCATTGAAAGCAATCGGAGTGACCTTTTCTCGTTTTTGTGGTTTACAACGTTGGCATGTAGTGCACTGTTGACAATAGCTACGAATTTCTTTGGACATACCAGGCCAATACAATCGTGACTGCAATGTCTCAATGAGCCGCCCAGCGCCGGGATGTCCCAATGTTTCATGCCAAAAGGCCATTAATTCTGTTCTTATAGATTCTGGCACAAACCATTGCACTGTTTGTCCTTCTTTCCGCACCAACAGGCCGTTCTGTAGACTCAACGTTTTATATGGTGCCAACACCACTGTGCCGTTTTTTAACTGATTGACTATTTCCTGACATGTAGCATCTCTTCCCTGTTCTTCAGAGACCTTTATAAGCGGCGAAACCCGAACAGCGGAAATTCTGCTGAGCGCATCGGCCGCCGCATTCTCGATTCCTGCTCTATGATGAATTGATATATCGTACTCTTCTAGTTCTTCAATGGCTCGATGTACTCGTTTCTTCTCAATACCTAGTGATCTCCAATGCACTAGCGCTTTGTGGTCGGTAAAGACGTCCACGTGTCCCCCTATGACAAAATATCTAAACTTCCGTAGCGCCCATTGTACGGCAAGTAATTCTTTTTCTGTGACTGTATAGTTCTGTTCCGCCTTAGTGAGTGTGCGACTTATATATTGCGCAGGACGTCCGTCAGCTTGTAACACCGCTCCTATACCAATATCTGACGCGTCTGTAACAATTGACATATTACCTACCGGGAAAGTCAAAATAGTTGCCTCTATTAATTTCTGCTTGCATAGTACAAACGCTTGTTGAGCCTCCTCCGTCCAACGAAATGGTATCTTGGCACTAGTTAACTGAGATAAGGGCTGTTGCGTAACCGCCATCCCTGCGAGGTATGGTCTATAGAAATTCACCATACCAATAAACCGGCGCAATTGTTTTCTAGTAGTAGGCACCGGATAATCCCTGATAGGTTGTACATTCGAATCTAACGGCATGCATCCGTCCGCTGAGACTAAGTGCCCCAAGAACCGCACTTCTTGACCTATCTGTACCTTTTCTGGATTAAAATGTAATCGCCATTCTACAGCTTTGGCCAACATCTTCTGCAGCCTCACACGTAATTCGTGTTCAGTAGTGGCCCATATAATAACATCGTCTACGTAAGCTGTTGTACAAGTTAAGTCAGACACGAACGAGTCCATCATTCTTTGGAACACTTTCGGTGCGTTTTTAAGGCCAAATGGTACCCGGGTGAATTGGAAATGACCTTGGGGTACTTGTACCGCTAACTTCCATCGGTCTTCGGACCGCACGCCTATTTGCCAAAATCCCTGTTTAAGATCAAGCACGGCAAACCATTTGCCTCCCGCTAGCTGTAAGAACAGATCACGCAGAGCCGGCATGGGATACGGGTCCGGTTTAGTTACTGAGTTCAATTGCCTAAAATCAGCCGCTGGTCGGAGCGAACCATCCTTTTTCGTAACATAAACCATTGGAGCACGAAAAACAGATGTTGACGGTTCAAGAACGCCGGCTTCTATCATTTCTTGGGTTGCTCGAGTCGCTGCTTCTAATTTCTTGGGAGGGGCACCATATACTTTTGGTGGTTCGTAACCATCATTTAGTTCTAACCATAACTTAAACTGGTCGACCGTCGGCCCTGGACGCTCGCTACAATCAGGCAGTTGGAATATACTGTTATATTGGTTTTGAAGATTCTTCCACCACTCAGGCAGACAACTGGTCTCCTCCTGAATCTTATGGTTACCTATAGACTTTATTGATCTTATTCCTTCCGGCCGCGATAGGTATACACGTTTATTTTGACAGTCTATCGTCTTAACCCATTTTCTAATGAAATCAAGTCCCAATAAGGGCGTCTGCGTATTCGAAACAACAAAAGACATATGATAGACCTTTTCATTTATTAACAACTTTGTGTCCCACTCGCCCACAGCCACCATCGATGCGCCCGATGCCTGACATAAACTTGCTTTCGTAGGTTTTACATTGTCCAATGGCCAAGTCAATGGTAGTACCGACACATCAGCTCCAGTATCCAATTGCATTATTACTGGCTGTCCGTTGAAGAGTTATAAAAATTTAACTTTAATGGAAATTCTTACATTTGGCAATGTTTCCCACACTTCCTTTTCTTCAAAGGCCATCTGGTTCGGACCACTTTTTTGTTTGATCTGCTGGTCTTCATTCGATCTACCCGTCGGAGCCACCAAAGGATTAATATTTGTGCCCTGCTCTCTCCCACCTTTATTTGTGAGATTGTGCACCCTGTTACCCCACTACACTGGCCGTTCTCGAGGAGCAGTACATGGGTTTTGCTGACGCTTATACGCCGTATTCGTCGGAGCTGGAGTCCTTATATACTGACTTTGCTTCCAGGCCACTGGCTGTTGCCTTCTGTCGCGGAATTAATTATTATGCCGCGAAGAATTCCAGTACGGTATGTCGCTCCTGCCAGATGTTGTAACTGGACCCATGCGTGGAGATGCAGCTGCCACTTTGTTTGTCATCATGGCCGAACTTTGAAGAGCCTGAAGTCTCTCTTCAAGGCCTCCCTGGGCGCTGGATATTGCACCGTATCTGGTAGGATCCAGCAGCATGAACATGATGGCCTCATGTGGTTGCAACCATGGTAAAGACTCGGTAAGCTTTCTAGAACCACCGCTTGATACGTGCCATGGTATCCATGGGAATCTCACCCAGTAATGGTTTCAGGCTGTATAATTCTGAGAAAACTTCCTGAGGCCTGGCCCGGAAATGATCCAATACTCGTCTTTTGTACACATCATATGTTAGGTCAACCGGCAATTCCAATTGGACTGCTACTGTCGGGTCCACTAATTCCTGGGCAGCCACACGCACAATAGGTGCTTCTAAATTAAATTCTTGGGCTCGAACTGATGCTTCAAATTTATCGAACCACAACTGGGGCCTTTCCACATCTAGTTGTGCTAGCATCGGCTTAAACTCTGATGACGGTCTTGAATAACTCGTCGATTCGGCTGAAAACGCTGGCATATTAACTCCTGATTCCTCTTCGGCGCGGTCGCCATTGTTGTGTCCACCTATGTTTGATGTTCCACAAAATTGGATGTCGATAGAGTTTATTATTAACGTGTCGTCTAGACGAGCCTTAATTATGCCTAACTCGTCCGTTAAATTCTTCATTTGAGACGCCAGTGCCTGAATCAACGTTTCGACCCCATCAGAAGACATATTTAATTGTGCCATAAATGCTTTATTTTTACTCAATTATATATAGAATTTTGCACGCACAACAAGAATCTATTTAATAAAACAAATCTACACATTAATTAATATATGTTCACATCAGCTCAACGTCTGCTTTTCTCATTGTGCTGCCTGCTTACTTCTTATCCGGGCGCTTCTGCGAGGAATTTCCGTTGAAATAATGTCTGTCCTAGATAAGACCTTTTGCTCATTATTTGTCTTAAAGGTGGCTATTGCCACATCTTCCCCCCCCTCAGGAATCGGCTTTCGCACTCTGCTTAAACGATCCAGTGCCACAGCTCGTGGTCCATCGGGCAGGCTAACAAAAACAGTATTGTGCTCTGCGTCCACCCTTTCCACGCGATACGGCCCATCATTGACAGCCTGCAGTGCCATGGGCTCGACCTTTGCGACCATGACATAGTCGCCGACCTTTAGACGAGTGCGTGTCGGTTGCCTTGCATAGCCTTGTCGCTGTGTGGCGCCTACATATTCAGTTAACTGTTTTAGTCGTTCCTGAATATCCGCTATGGTGCAGTGCTCATGGGATCCTTGGATTACCGGTTCACCTGGCAGTCTTATGTGTCCTCCATAGACCATGGTCGTTGGAGCGAATCCTGTAGCTGTTGCGACTGTAAAGCGCATGGCCCGCTCGAACAAATGTAATTTGTCTCTCCACGTTCCCGGGCTCTCGTGACACCAACATCGCAGTACCTCTTTCATCGTCCTTTGTGCGCGCTCAGCCGTCGCATTGGTCTGCGGGTGATAAGTGGCTGTGCGGAAATGCTTTATGTCAAGGTCTTTGCACCACTGATTAAATTCTTTCGACTCAAACTGTGCGCCGTGATCAGTAACAATAAATTGTGGTGCACCGAATCGACTGAGCCATCGCTCTTCTATAATCTTCTCTGTTGTGGTCTTCTTCAGTGGTACAAACTCGACCCATCGGGTAAACTTATCGACCATGGAAAACACATAGGACACCCTGCCACGAGCTACCGGCAGTGGACCTACCAGGTCGATATGCAGAAACTCGTTCCGTGCAGTGGCATTGAAAGCAATCGGAGTGACTTTTTCTCGTTTCTGTGGTTTACAACGTTGGCATGTAGTGCACTGTTGACAATAGCTACGAATTTCTTTGGATATGCCAGGCCAATACAATCGTGACTGCAATGTCTCAATGAGCCGCCCAGCACCGGGATGTCCCAACGTTTCATGCCAAAAGGCCATTAATTCTGTTCTTATAGATTCTGGCACAAACCATTGCACTATTTTTCCTTCTTTCCGCACCAACAGGCCGTTCTGTAGACTCAACGTTTT
This sequence comes from Eudiplozoon nipponicum, assembly GCA_029291075.1. Classification (NCBI taxonomy): domain Eukaryota; kingdom Metazoa; phylum Platyhelminthes; class Monogenea; order Mazocraeidea; family Diplozoidae; genus Eudiplozoon; species Eudiplozoon nipponicum. The sequence goes on from JAQBSW010012692.1 coordinate 5,790, forward strand.
ATATGGTGCAGACACCACTGTGCCGCTTTTTAATTGATTGACTATTTCCTGACATGTAGCATCTCTTCCCTGTTCTTCAGAGACTTTTATAAGCGGCGAAACCCGCACAGCATAAATTTTGCTGAGCGCATCGGCCGCCGCATTCTCGATTCCTGCTCTATGATGAATTGATATATCGTACTCTTCTAGTTCTTCAATGGCTCGATTTACTCGTTTCTTCTCAATACATAGTGATATCCAATGCACTAGCGCTTTGTGGTCAGTAAAGACGTCCACGCGTCCGCCGATGACAAAATATCTAAACTTGCGCAGCGCCCATTGTACGGCAAGTAATTCCTTTTCTGTGACGGTATAGTTCTGTTCCGCCTTAGTGAGTGTGCAACTTATATATTGCGCAGGACGTCCGTCAGCTTGTAACACCGCTCCTATCCCAATATCTGACGCGTCTGTAACAATTGACATATTACCTACCTATTAATTTCTGCTTGCATAGCACAAACGCTTGTTGAGCCTCCTCCGTCCAACGAAATGGTATCTTGGCACTAGTTAACTGAGATAAGGGCTGTTGCGTAACCGCCATCCCTGCGAGGTATGGTCTATAGAAAATTCACCATACCAATAAACCGGCGCAATTGTTTTCTAGTAGTAGGCACCGGATAATCCCTGATAGGTTGTACATTCGAATCTAACGGCATGCATCCGTCCGCTGAGACTAAGTACCCCAAGAACCGCACTATTTGACCTATCTGTACCTTTTCTGGATTAAAATGTAATCGCCATTCTACAGCTTTGGCCAACATCTTCTGCAGCCTAACACGTAATTCGTGTTCAGTAGTGGCCCATATAATAACATCGTCTACGTAAGCTGTTGTACAAGTTAAGTCAGACACGAACAAATCCATCATTCTTTGGAACACTTTCGGTGCGTTTTTAAGGCCAAATGGTACCCGGGTGAATTGGAAGTGACCTTGGGGTACTTGTACCGCTAACTTCCATCGGTCTTCGGACCGCACGCCTATTTGCCAAAATCCCTGTTTAAGATCAAGCATGGCGAACCATTTGCCTCCCGCTAGCTGTAAGAACAGATCACGCAGAGCCGGCATGGGATACGGGTCCGGTTTAGTTACTGAGTTCAATTGCCTAAAATCAGCCGCCGGTGGGAGCGATCCATCCTTTTTCGTAACATAAACCATCGGAGCACGAAAAACAGTTGATGACGGTTCAAGGACGCCGGCTTCTATCATTTCTTGGGTTGCTCGAGTCGCTGCTGCTAATTTCTTTGGAGGAACACCATATATTTCTGGCGGTTCGTGACCTTCATTTAGTTCTAGCCATAGCTTAAACTGGTCGACCGTCGGCCCTGGACATTCGCTGCAATCAGGCAATTGGAATATAATGTTATATTGGTTTCGAAGATTCTTCCACCACCTAGGCAGACAACTGGTCTCCTCCTGCAACTTAGGAGTGCATGTAGACTTTATTGAACTTATTCCCTCAGGCCGTGATAGGCATACACGTTTATTTTGACAGTCTATCGTCTTAACCCATTTTCTAATGAAATCAAGTCCCAATAAGGGCGTTTGCGTATTCGAAACAACAAAAGACATATGATAGACATTTTCATTTATTAACAACTTCGTGTCCCACTCGCCCACAACCACCATCGATGCGCCCGATGCCTGACATAAACTTGCTTTCGTAGGTTTTACATTGTTCAATGGCCAAGTCAATGGTAGTACCGACACATCAACTCCAGTATCCAATTGCATTATTACTGGCTGTCCGTTGAAGAGTTCTAAAAATTTAACTTTAATGAAAATTCTTACATTTAGCAATGTTTCCCACACTTCCTTTTCTTCAAAGGCCATCTGGTTCGGACCACTTTTTTGTTTGTTCTGCTGGTCTTCATTCGATCTACCCCTCGGAGCCACCAAAGGATTAATATTTGTGCCCTGCTCTCTCCCACCTTTATTTGTGAGATTGTGCACCTTGTTACCCCACTGCACTGGCCGTTCTCGAGGAGCAGTACATGGGTTTTGCTGACGCTTATACGTCGTATTCGTCGGAGCTGGAGTTCTTATATACTGACTTTGCTTCCAGGCCACTGGCTGTTGCCTTCTGTCGCGGAACTGATTATTATGCCGCGAAGAATTCCAGTACGGTATGTTGCTCCTGCCAGATGTTGTAACTGGACCCATGCGTGGAGATGCAGCTGCCACTTTGTTTGTCATTATGGCCGAACTTTGAAGAGCCTGAAGTCTCTCTTCAAGGCCTCCCTGGGCGCTGGATATTTCACCGTATCTGGTAGGATCCAGCAGCATGAACATGATGGCCTCATGTGGTTGCAAGCCGGGTAAAGACCCGGTAAGCTTCGAGAACCACCGCTTGATACGTGCCATGGTATCCATGGGCATCTCACCCATTAATGGTTTCAGGCTGTATAATTCTAAGAACACTTCCTGAGGCCTTGCCCGGAAATAGTCCAACACGCGTCTTTTGTACTCTTCATACGTGAGGTCAACCTGCAATTCCAATTGGACTGCTACTGTCCGGTCCACTAATTCCTGGACAGCCACACGCACAATAACTGCTTCCAATGTAAATTCTTTGGCTCGAATTGATGCTTCAAATTTTTCGAAGCACAACTGTTGCCTTTCTACATCTAGTGGTGCCAACATCGGCTTAAACTCTGATGACGGTCTGAAATAACTTATCGATTCGGCTGAAAACGCCGGCATATTTCCTCTTGATTCCTCTTCGGCGCGGTCGCCATTGTTTTGTCCACCTATGTTGGATGGTCCACGTATATGTATGTCGTCAGTGTTTATTATTAGCGTATCGTCCAGACGAGATTTAATTATGCCTAATTCTGCAGTTAAATTATTCATTTGAGAAGTCAATGCCTGAATCAACGTTTCTAACCCATCAGAAGCCATTTTAAATGTACTACTTATGCTTTATTTTTACTCAATTTTATATAGAATATTGATCGCACAACGAGCATCAATTTAATAAAACAAATTTACACATATTAATAAATTTATGTTCACTTCGGCTCGAAGTCTGCTTTTATCATTCGGCTGACTGCTTTATTCTTATACGGGCGCTTCTGCGAGGAATTTCTGTTGAAATAATGTCTGCCCTTGATAAGACGCTTTGTTCATTATTTGTCTTAAAGGTGGCTATTGCCACACGTACCTTCTGCGCACCAACTGCATCAATGGCGCCACAAAGAAGAAATCACTCACAATCCGACATTCCTGTCGACTCTTTTCGTTCACGTCGAATTTTCCACATAGATAGCCAAATGGAAAGCGCTGGTGGCAATCACCAGCCTACTTGTTTGCATAACCCGGCCAAACAGCCCAACAAACTTCTGCACTTTCTTGATTTCAGAACTGGCGAAGAATTCATCGTAGACACAGGTGCAGCAATCTTAGTTCTCAAGGGTGATTCAATGGCCGAAATGTTGCAAGGCGTTCTTCTCGCAACAGCTACAGGCGAGCCCATACCTACTTATGGCTGCCGGTATCGCACACTCAATTTAGGTTAACGGCGTGAACTTACTCACAACTTAATCATTGCCAAAGTCTCACACAATATTATAGGCCTTGCCAATCAACAGATCATCGATCTCCCCCCTAGGACTTGAGCAAAGTTTTTGGACACTTGCCTCCAAGCGTTTGGAGCTACAGGTCATTCAGACAACCCCAGTGCATAATTCAGCAGAGATATCGGCAGCTCTTCGAAAATACAAGTCGCTTTCCGATCTTAGCAAGTCAGAGCTACGAGTCGCCAAGACGATGCACTATATCGTCACAGAAGGACAACCTATTGCACTCAATAAGCGACCATTGGCCCCTGCTAAACTAGAAGCTCCCCAAGAGGAATTTTCAAGGCTTTTGGAAGAGGGAATCATCAGACCATCGAAAATTTTATGGGCATCACCACTGCACTTAGTCTCAAAATCAAACGGATCGTACAGAGCCTGCGGAGGTTACCATAAGCTAAATTCAGAGACAAAACCTGATGCATATCCTATTCCACACATTAACACCTTACTTGAAAAACTCAATGGCAGCAAATACTTCTCAGTGATTGACCTCAGACAAGCCTACCATCACATCCCGTTAGCACCAGAAGATATTGAAAAGACTGCAGACATCACTTCATTTGGCATTTTCAAATATCTTTACATGCTTTTTGGACTTAGGTGTGCTACGCAGACATTTCAAAGATTCATGGACAACATACTTTGCGACGACGCCGCTTATTGTATGTCATATCTCGATGACATAATGGTATTCAGTCCAGACATAGAATCCCATACGAAGCATTAACGAAATTTCCTTTCACGTTTATCCAACCACAGACTCAAGATCAATTGTGACAAGACGAAGATTGCAACTACATCTGTGGAATTCTGAGGGCATCTTATCACGCAACAAAGTATTCAAACTTTGCCGTCAAAGGCAAATTCAATCAGGAATTTCAAGTCACCGAAGACTGCTAGCGAGTTGCAGAAAATTCTTGGAGTACTAAACTACTATCGCAAGTTCCTTCCAGGTCTTTTAAGACAACTTTATCCTTTGTGCAGGCACCTGCGGAATTGGAAAGGACATAGCAAGAATTTCATCATTATTTAGTCATCCAAAGACGAGGAATTACTTCGACTCGCCATCAATTAGTTAGCAAAGGCCACAATGCTAGCGCATCCAGATTTTCAATGACCATTTGTACTCACGACAGATGCTTCTGAATTCGCTATTGGAGCCACTTTGGAACAAGAGATCGACGGAGTTCAGAAGCCTATCAGTTTCTACTCGCGTACTCTCCAACCAGTAGAAACGAGGTACGACATTTTCGGTCGAGAACTTCTCGCCATCCACGACGCAGTGCGCCATTTTATCAGCATCATTGGCAGTAGCAGATATGTTGTTTTCACAGATCATGCACCATTAGTTAGCGCACTTCGAAATGCAACTTCAACTATCGCCAAGTACCCTGTCAGAGTGGAAAGACAGCTTTCACGTCTAAGCGAATGGCAATTTGACATCTTTCACGTCAAGGGCAAACAGAACTTCATTGCAGATGCTCTGTCCAGGCCAGACGTCTCTCTACAGCCACCTTCGCCGTCACCATTCACTGTCAACTCCGTGGCACTCAGTGAACCTGCACTAACGCCAAATCTCCTGCAAACTGAACAACGCGGTGACATTTACATTCAAAGATCAATAGCCCGTCACCCAACCAAGTTCATATGCCGTCTCTGGAAAGACTTACCAAGTGTTTACTTCACGGGTACGCAGCCCAACAAGCCAGTTCTGCCGACCAGCCTTCAGAGAAAACTTTTCGACGCAATTCACTCAATTTCTCACCCAGGAAGCCAAGAGACTGTTCAACTTCTCACAGATCGTTTCTGGGTTCACAGACTTAGGAAGAACGCTAAACAATGGGTCTGCGAGTGTGCCATTTGCCAGAAAAACAAGATCACACGGCATACTCGTTCTAAGTTGCAACATTTAGAATAGAATAGAATATCTTTATTTGGATTCAAACCACACATGTTCCATCAAATAATAAAATTGGAAAATGTACAATATAAAAAGATATCACATCACATAAATATGTGCAATTAGTTGTACTGTACAATTTATCAGCATCAGAAAGTTCGGCTGTAAAGAGTGATAGATTCTTCTTCAAAAATAGGAAAATTTAATGTATAATTCGAGTGTAACATTTTGCAAGAAAAAAGGGAATCATGACTAATAATTGATTGTATGTACTGTTGATTAACAAGATGATATAATGCATAACATTTCAGTTTTAATAATACAAAACTTGAAGATAGAATCTCGAGAAGTTACCCTGCTGAAAAACAACTAATCCTGTCTTTTATTTTACCATGAGAAAGTATTATCATAATCAAAATTAAAAATATCAGCAGGATTGAACACTTTTTCTAGTTCGGTAGATAAAAATTTAAGAGACATTTTAGATGGAGGCGTTTCTCTAAGCCCCTTTGGCAATTGATTGTAAATTTTGTAAATTTTTGAAAAAGAGAATAGCTTGCTCGCAAAATTCCCCACCAATGGTGGAGTTATAGCAAAATGACCAGATCTAGTTCCAATTTCATGACTCTTTCTTATTGGATTCATATAGGCACCAGTCCACTGGTTCAAATAGAAAACTTTTATGCAATAGCACATCCTCCGAAACCATAAATGATGCAGTGATACAAACTGTAATCTAGTGGCATATATAGTGCAGGAGATAGGACTTATTTGTTTCACAACTGTTCTTTGTACAGCTTCTATCTTATTAGACAAACCCTTTGTTAAAGGATTCCAAGTAGCGGCAGCATATTCTAGTATCGGTGTAATCCATATTGTAAACATTTTAAATTTTATTTCATGCGATGTAATATTTCTATTTAGTAATGCCCATCTGTTCTTGGCACTGCCTACTATCCTTTCAATATGTCTCTCAGCAGAAGCCGTACAATGAATAGTTGTGCCTAAATCCTTAATTTCTTGTATAAGTTTAATCTCAAAAACATCATTAATCTCAGCATCATGAAAATAAACATAATTAAAATCTTTTCTGTTACCTATTTTTAAAGCTCTCGTCTTTTTTCTGTTTATTCTCAGCCCTAGTGTTAACAAATATCTACTTAAATCATACAAATCTAGTGTCACATTATTTTTAGAGAATTCGACATTATTTGGATCAATTGGAAAGATTATTTTCAAATCATCAGCAAATTTGCAAACTCGACCGTTAGGGATCTTAGTTTCTAAATGTGCAAATACAATTTTAAATAAAATTGGCCCCAAACTTGATCCCTGTGGAACTCCATTTGTTACCCTTTTCGATTTAGATATCAAATCGTTTACTTGAATACTCATTCTTCGATTATATAAATAGTATCTAAGTAATCTAAAAATATTCGGATCAATATTCAATAAATTAATCGCATTCAAAATAGCATCAAGAGATATAGTGTAACACGCGGCTCCGTGTTACAACCCAACGAAGGTCAAGTTTTACAAACGCGGTGCTCTTTAAGGTCAAATATTCTAACTCTGTCCTTAAACAATATTTCCCTTAGCTGTGATTTTAGGAACAATCTCTTTTAGTCTCAAGCAGTTTCAATCGATATTTATTGAACTGCAATTTTATTTGTAATTAATAGTGTTTTTATAAATAGACAGAACCGCGCGCGATCCGCGAGGATCACGCGGTGGCCTGTTGTGTCATTGCGGATTTATTTCACTTAATTTAGTGTCCACATAGAAGAATGGATTAATAGTTTGACATGAACTGAAAATATTGCAAGTAGTAAGCTAAAGCTTTGTTAGTTTTTTATCATTGAAGTCTTTAAACAATTTACATCTTCATTTTTAATGATAACTTTTAACGATGATTTTTACATGTCATCATATGTTTTAGTCGATGGTATAAATACAATTCTGTTCAGACATTTGTGTAACAATAACCACTTGTGTATAAAACATTTTACTTTATAAACTTAAATCACTTTTATTTTTGCCGTCTAGAAGACGGACAATTTAGCTTAAGTGTGAATGGCATTTAAATCATATTTTTGCATAAAAACCATTTTTACAGCTGACAAACATATATTCAATTTTGACTAACTGAGAATAGTGTTTAAGATATAATTTTACATTAAAAAATCTGTATTATTACCATCCAACTCCTTCAATTCAGATTAACAGTGAATTATATTTATGTGCTACATTGGTGTAATATATGCATGAAACCTTTCTTCGGCCTTCTAATATTAACCATCTGAAAAGGAACAGACTGATTGAATGCTCGGGTAGTAATAATAGCAACCATTGATAAGTAGTAGGGGTACAAAATCAGGAACGAGATAGCAACGGCGAAAAGTACCCCTACACTAACTGTATTACAATATTAACCAACTAATGTTAAAAATAAACTCAAAAACAAAAAGGCATGCTATTCATAGATAACCTAGCCAATTAGCTTTAAATTCTATGAATCCTTGCAATTTTATAAATAGAATTTTGAAGAATAGGATATTACCAATCAGATATACTAACAATAGTAGCTAAACCTTTGCCAAAAGTAAGTAAGCCAACGTGTGCCAGTGATTATAGATTAATCTCTATTATCCCTTCGTTTTTGAAGATAATAGAACGATTGATACTAGATCATTTAGAACGTATGTTGCCGGCTGATTTTGATATGTGCCAACACGGCTTTACAAAAGACAGGTCGACAACTACTAATATTCTCTCTATGTGGAAACATGTAATTACATTAGATGAGAAAAAGTTAGATGCATTAATTGTATTTATAGATATCTCAAAAGCTTTTGACTCTATATCTTTTGATGCTATTTTGAATGCGATTAATTTATTGAATATTGATCCGAATATTTTTAGATTACTTAGATACTATTTATATAATCGAAGAATGAGTATTCAAGTAAACGATTTGATATCTAAATCGAAAAGGGTAACAAGTGGAGTTCCACAGGGATCAAGTTTGGGGCCAATTTTATTTAAAATTGTATTTGCACATTTGGAAACTAAGATCCTTAACGGTCGAGTTTGCAAATTCGCTGATGATTTAAAAATAATCTTTCCAATTGATCCAAAAAATGTCGAATTCTCCAAAAATAATGTGACACTAGATTTGTATGATTTAAGTAGATACTTATTAACACTAGGGCTGAGAATAAACAGTAAAAAGACGAGAGCTTTAAAAATAGGTAACAGAACAGACTTTCAATTATGTTTATTTTCATGATGCTGTGATTAATGATGTTTTTGAGATTAAACTTATGCAAGAAATTAAGGATTTAGGCATAACTATTCAATGTACGGCTTCTGCTGAGAGACATATTGAAAGGATAGTAGGCAGTGCCAAGAACAGATGGGCACTAATAAATAGAAATATTTTATCGAGTGAAATAAAACTTCAAATGTTTATAATATGGATTAGACCGATACTAGAATATGCTGTCGCTACTTGGAATCCATTAACAAAGGGTTTGTCTAATAAGATAGAAGCTGTACAAAGAAAAGTTGTGAAACAAATTAGTCCTATCTCCTGCACTATATACGCCTCTAGATTACAGTTTGTATCACTGCAATCTTTGTGGTTTCGGAGGATGTGCTATTGCATAAAAGTTTTCCATTTGAACCAGTGGACTGGTGCCTATATGAATCCAATAAGAAAGAGTCATGAAATTGGAACTAGATCTGGACATTTGGCAATATCTCCTCCTTTGGTGGGGAATGTTGCGAGCAAGTTATTCTCTTTCTCGAAAATCTACAAAATTTATAATCAATTGCCAAAGGGGCTTAGAGAAACGCCTCCATCTAAGATGTCTTTTAAATTTTTATCTACTGAACTAGAAAAAGTCTGCAATCCTGCTGATATTTTTAATTTTGATTATGATAATACTTTCTCATGGTTGAATAAAAGACAAGGATAATTGGTTATCGGAAGCAGAATTTCTCGAGATTCTATCTTCCAAGTTTTGTATTATTAAAACTGAAATGTTATGCACTATATCATTCTTGTTAGTCAACAATACATACAATCAATTGCTAGTCATGGTTCTCATTTTTTTTGCATAATGTTACACTCGAATTATACCTTAAATTTTCCTAATTTTGATGAAGAATCTATCACTCTTTACAGCCCGAACTTTCTGATGCTGATATATTGTATTGTACAACTAGTGAGATATACTATCTACAGAGATAATTGCACATATTTATTGTGATGTGATAATCTTTTATATATATTGTACATTTTCAATTTTATTATTTGATGGAACATGTGTGGTTTGAATCCAAATAAAGATATTCTATTCTATTCTATTCTATTCACATGAAATAAAATTCAAAATGTTTATAATATGGATTAGACCGATACTAGAATATGCCGCCGCTACTTGGAGTCTGTTTAATAAAATAGAAGCTGTACAAAGAAAAGTTGTGAAACAAATTAGTCCTATCTCCTGCACTATATACGCCACTAGATTATAGTTTGTATCACTGCATCCTTTATGGTTTCGGAGAATGTGCTATTGCATAAAAGCTTTCCATTCGAAACAGTGGACTGGTGCCTATATGAATCCAATAAAAAAGAGTCATGAAATTGGAACTAGATCTGGTCATTTTGCAATATCTCCACCATTGGTGGGGAATGTTGCGAGCAGGCTATTCTCTCTTCTCAAAAATTTACAAA
>JAQBSW010012693.1:0-16038 GCA_029291075.1 Eudiplozoon nipponicum
TTAAATACTGTTTGTTGCGAAGAACTAATATATATGCAAGTATGTATTAGGTTTTGCGAACCTAGTAACAAATTAGTTCAGTTGTGACCAGAAGGATAAACCAAAGGCAGCATGAACGGAAAGTATAATCTCATGCACATTCGTTTCGTGCTTACTGGCGACTCATCAGTAGGAGCCGGTATTACGCCCTTTAACCACTATATATTTGGTAGAAGAATGTGGAATAATAGGACGGTACAATCTCCTAGACGAATGTGTAAACCTGTAATAGTGAAGCTAACATAATCTAAAGTCAACGACAATACGACTTCAATGCTAACTCACACTATATAATATATATACCGAGTCTGTAAAGGATACTAACACTATGGCTATTGTGTTAGTAACTGATACCTTTTTTGAAATCGATGAGTACCGGATACTAACACTATGGTTTCCGAGTCGGTACATGATACCAACCTGATGGATATAAATTTATGCTAAAGTTCACCCAAATTGAGAATTACAACAATTTCCGAACACCTGTTACTCCAGTTAAACCATACACTCTGGCCTTCATCGATATCAGTTATCACATTTCGCGGTAAGCATGACATCATTCAATTCAATATATTACAGTTAAATACTGTTTGTTGCGAAGAACTAATATATATGCAAGTATGTATTAGGTTTTGCGAACCTAGTAACAAATTAGTTCAGTTGTGACCAGAAGGATAAACCAAAGGCAGCATGAACGGAAAGTATAATCTCATGCACATTCGTTTCGTGCTTACTGGCGACTCATCAGTAGGAGCCGGTATTACGCCCTTTAACCACTATATATTTGGTAGAAGAATGTGGAATAATAGGACGGTACAATCTCCTAGACGAATGTGTAAACCTGTAATAGTGAAGCTAACATAATCTAAAGTCAACGACAATACGACTTCAATGCTAACTCACACTATATAATATATATACCGAGTCTGTAAAGGATACTAACACTATGGCTATTGTGTTAGTAACTGATACCTTTTTTGAAATCGATGAATACCGGATACTAACACTATGGTTTCCGAGTCGGTACATGATACCAACCTGATGGATATAAATTTATGCTAAAGTTCACCCAAATTGAGAATTACAACAATTTCCGAACACCTGTTACTCCAGTTAAACCATACACTCTGGCCTTCATCGATATCAGTTATCACATTTCGCGGTAAGCATGACATCATTCAATTCAATATATTACAGTTACATACTGTTTGTTGCGAAGAACTAATATATATGCAAGTATATATATAAGGCAGTCAGAGCATATCCATGATATATATACGTATATATATATATATATATATATTATATATATATATATATATATATGTTACATATATATATATATAGCATATGAGATCTAATGTCAGGATTTTGAATGCATATTAGTTGTAAATATAATCTAAACATTGCACCAATGTGAGAAGGCAATTTATCCAGTAGACCGATTTCGTCTTTTTTTTTAATTTGCTACGGACAAAGCTCGAACCTGAAGTGATATTTAGTTTATATTGGCGACATATTTATAATAAAATCCAATCATTATTATCCAAATCTACATAACTTCCCTACGTGGCATGTTGACATGTCATATCGTAGGTGGCTAGTTCCAGATCCCAGCCCAAGGTAAGGCTATTCAAAATATAAGTTGCTATATGACTTAGAATTCGTGCAATGCCCGGAAGGAGTGAAGCAGTGCACTCAGAAGGAAATGTGCTCGGGTTTGAGCTCCGCTCGTGACAAATTCTAACTAGTATTCGACGTGTTTAAAGTAAGAGCGAAACTTGTCTACTGGATCTTCATATAAATACCTGACCCATTATTTACATAAATTTGTCAGTATAAACGAAGTATTGTATTGTGTGGAAAAGACGGTTTCGTCATTACTTGGAACTCATCACGTACTGTCCAGAATTTTCTGAGGACGGTACTCAAACCTGGGCACATCTACTGGATGAATTGCCTTTAAATCACTATGCAATACTTGGTTAAAACTAACAAATGTATGTATATAATGAGTTAGGCGTTTATATCAACATCGCAACCTCGATTAAAAGTAATTGTTATCCCCACCCGCGCAATAAATGTTCGTTTAACTATATCAATGTTAAAAAATATATGTGTATACCTAACGCGAATCTAATATTAAAACTCTTATAACTGATTTTGAATGTATAGTAAATAAGCGCAGATTAACCATAACTGTCCGTTATTTCAGAATATTTCAGCTTAAATGAACATTGGTTGCGCGGGCTGTAATAACATGTATCAAAAATCAAGAATGCGATCTGGATATAAAAACCTGCTCCATTATGTACACACATCTGTCAGTATAAAATAAGCATTTTACAATGTAGAAAAGACAATTCGTCTATTATTAATTAATAAATGAAAATGTATGTACATATTGGAAGAAGTGTTTATATCAATATTGCAACCTTGATTTAATTAAATGTTTTAGCTTGTTGTATCGCAACACATCTGCAATTGAAAAAAGTAGAAATGTTTAACCGGCCAAAATATTTATAAAACAATCATTAATTGCGCGGGTAATACATTAAGTCAAGTTTGCGAGCTTGAAGTAAACACCAATCCCATTGTATTTAACGTGACGTTGAACGATATAGCAAAACTACCATCAGTCATACTGACGCGTTTCGAACTTCCATGGTCAAGCGAATATCAAAACACAATGCAAAATTAGATACAACCTCGAAAACATTGTGTTTTTATGGAAAAGTCGGATGGATAATTATTATCCAGTAACGAACATGAACGTTATACAACTTTCGTCACACAAATATAAGTAATTCCATTAAGCAATCAATCCAAAACATTTATTAATAATATATGCACAGCCATTGTGTTATGTTTAGAGTAGTAATTCATGATACCACTCCAAATAAGATACATCAATTAGAATATTTAAAGTATATATATATATATATACATATATATATACCTACTCTATATATATATATATATATATATGATAACTCTATATCTCTATATATATATATATATATATATATATAGCAGCTAACAATCTCCGAAAACGTTCATATGTTGAATTAAAAAAGATTAAGCCCATATAATCCATTAACAGATAAACATAAAAATAAAACCTTTATAGAACTTAAAAAGAAGACGATAACAAAATCTTACCAATCATGATTAGTGGCATTATCCCACAATAAGCATCAAAATAGAACAAAGTGAGTGCACAAATAGAAGACAGTCAGCGAAAAACATTACAAATTTCACGAGCTCACAAGCAGTACAACCCATAGTGCTAACATATGTGTAAGATAAATATAATCATGTAGATGATACAGTAAATTGAGTAGGTAATAACACCATTTAAATGCTGAGAACGTAGCTCATGTGCGGTCTACTGAAAAATTATAGTTTGAAATAAAAATTTAAAGTTCCAATTTAAAAAGTTTAATTTATTCGCATGGCGTAAATATCAATGACAATTTATGTAAACCTAATGACTTGTATCAATAGTTGATAATTAAATATATAGTAACATATAATAATAACAAAGAACAACCTAAAGACACCATTTAACAGGTAAAAAAATATTCCCAATAAAACTATGTTCGAACACGAAGTTGAGAGCAACCGATAGCACAAGTACAGAGATTTGATCAACAGTAATTGAAAAAGGTGAAAAAAGAAGTTCTGTAAAGTAGAAATCAATCCAATTTATTTCAATCAGTCTCAAATCATACCAAAGCTACAGTCATCCACGTATGGTAATTCGCTTCAGCCTGCCTTGATCATCATCAAAGCAGAACAGAAATCGGGTTATCAGATATCAAACTTCAATGAACGAAAAGCTACCAACAGAATATAAGCTAGTCGTCCATTTACAAACATCGTCTGATTTGTTGTTTTTAATATAATAGCACGAATATTGTGTAAACAACAATTGAGCTTCGGTTTCATTCGATTCCACACAACAACGACAATTCACATTTGGATGGTTGAAACAAGAAACATCAGTGGAAAACATAAATTCATGAATCATGAGTCAACAACGCAAAATTAAGCGAGAGCAGTGAGTGAATTAGGCAGACATTTGACCAAACTTTGGTTGCATCTTCAATATAACGAATGAAAGATAAGACTATACTAGCTAAAACCTGTACAAAGGACCCAAAAAAGGGAAACAAAATTATTCCAATAAAAAACAGGAAAAGAAAACGTTCTTTAAATAAGATTTTCGAGCTTTACATAACTTTATCTTTGAATAATGGTCCGTTGCTTTGAAACGTTTGTATTGCGTCGAAATTGTCACTCCATATTGACCACAAATTATCAATAATAATTTATGATTGATATTGCAATAGACGACTGTTGTCTTTTCAAAATCCGCGCTCATTATTTCGACATCACTTGAATTTCTGCACCAACAATTACCAGTGTGAGAATTTAGTTATAAATTATTTACATTCAGATTTACGTCTATTAATGCAAACCATAATTGCCCTATTGTTACATGTATGCTTGTAATTGGTGTTGTCAAAATGATGAGCTCGAATTTTGAAAAGGTCTACCAACGTGTTTATTGAAGCATCAGTCAACAAGTATCAAGAAGAGTTTTGAGTTTAAGGTAGCCATTTCAACACAAAATACTGTTAAATCAAGGAAATGTTGTTACTCTGGAATGTCAATGTTAACAAGAAAAAAATAATTAAGAATTTACAATTTTAATAACCAAGTCATGGCCAGTGGTTACTGAGTACATCTTTAATTTATGAACAAAACAGCTAGAGAAATTTTAATCAGTATTATAGCGTTTAGAAATAAATCAAAGCAAACACAATAATACAAAAACTAAATATTCATAGTTTGCGTTCCAACACGAAACTGATAGAGGATTTCGGAAACTGCTACGTTATAAAAGGTAGGCTCATGTATTATTTAAAAATTTTCATATTCGAGAAACAAAAACCTTTAAATCTATTGTTGGTGTTCTACAAAAAAGAACAAAGATGTGAGTACATCACATAGACTTTAATTAACTACCAGAAAATCACATAAACTTGTGTGCCAAATCACACAAGATAACACCTAAATGAAGCCATGTGCATTATCAAACAAGAAAAAAATGTTCATGACAATGCGGTAGACACTCATACGCCAACCAGCACGCCAACACAATACAAATTCACTCGAGCTTACAACTGTGCTTTAGTAGATGGTTTGCTTGTCAAGGAACTGATTTCTGCTCGATGCCATCAATTCGCGACTCACTGGCGATCTTCGATACAAGTGCCCAGTTCCTATTATTAACGAACACGGATGATTTAAATTAATTTGACAGACTAGAAGCATACACCAATCTAATATTAACCAGTCACACAATAAAGCAAACCTAACGTTAGTAGATGATTTTTCTATCAAGCTTAGATTCTTTGATGCATTAGCTTTGTGAACACTAGACTAATTAAAAGTAAAAAGAAGTTGTGAAGGGAAATAAGATAAATTAGATTGGATGTTTGAAATTTTGCTATATAATATAAACAATGTCAATAAAAATTAAAAAAACATACTTTTGTATGCATTCGTTTTAAATTATGTATGTATGTAGACATTCATTAAGGTATGCATTTGTGTAAGTATGTATGAAATAAGGAATTAGCTATCAATTTTCTATCACAGATCTTCCACAATTATGAATGTCATGATTATACGTCATTTAAACATAGATTCCTAATTGCTATGGTATTTCTCTATCATCTGTGCGTATCTTCATAAGTATGTAATCGTTTAGCTATACTTTTAATTTATAAAAATAATAATGAATACACCACACATCAATGCTCAATTACAACTGAGAACGAAAAGCTTGCAACCAATCGTAGTTAGAGCTGCGAATATGAAACTTTAAATGATAACATAATAACTCATGTTTGCACTCAGTTAAACAGAAAGAGAAATACCGGTCAAACCATACTTGTTGGACATTGTATCAAAAATAAATAAAGGGAAAATATCGAATGCGCATAATCTATATTTACATTATTGGCAAACTATTGTAGTTCGTTGAGCAGTATACAATAAATTTATCACAGATTGTCTGTAATATTTATTAGAATTCAATCTACATCACCGTCGAAACGCATGTTTTTACGTTATATCGTGAAGAATAAACAAATAAAACATGTTAAAGCAATATCCGACATTATTTACATTTTCTGTTTTATAAATACAGAACATTACTGCAAGCCTACTAAATACCAAAACCTTAACTAGTGGTAAAGCAAAGGTGATGCTATTAATAAGATTGTTGTGTACAGTAAAAAATGTTCACCATGAAAATTATTAAACCTAGGATAGTCTAGATTTAAGGTTAGTTTTAATGTAATTGATTTAAAGAGATACTTAAGTCTCGAGTACAAAATATATCTAATTAAATAGCAAGCGCATTTATTGGATTTATCGTTGAAACTATACAGGTGTGAAACATGCACGGCAAAAAAATCATAAAAAAATTAACGGTGTGAAATAATTCATGCGAAAAATGAATGAACGTCTGATTGATTGGAGCGTGCAAATATATAGATGAAAAAAACATAGGCCCTATGCAAATTTCTGAGCGAAATATTTCGATATGCATAATATTTGTGAATGGAATTCTTGTTATGCATTAGAAAGAAAATGAAGATTGGAATGAACACAAAAACTGGGAAAGATAACTAGAAAACAGCGTCAAAATTTGCATAAACAAAAAATCATAGGTATAACGGCTGCCACGCAGACGACAATCACAATCAGAACTGAGTTGTCCTTATTTTTGTATGGGTCGCTGATAAATGGACCACTGGCCAAACGTCTTTTTGAAGATTCGTCAATTTCCACATAGCTGTGATCCTCTTGTTGTACAGCAAGATCTTCTGCAATCGGTTCGCTATCAATATCTCGTTCGAGAGGTGGCAACTTTGGCACGTCTAAATAACACAATTGACAAAATAGAAGAAGAACATAAATAGTATGCGGCCTACAGACAAAAACTGTCAGCTCGTTCAGCCTGGCGAATCTTAACGAAAACTATTTCATAAAATTTGCTGTTATTCAAAGAAATATTCAGCGCTCTCCTTTAAGATAGAATTATTCCTGCGGCTCAATTCAGGTACTGCGTTGCCGGATATCATTAGCATGGCTAGCACAAGTGAACGACAGTGACGACGAAGATGAACGTCGCTACCTACTTAATCTCGGAGCAGAATGCTGGCCATTTAACGCAAGGTCTACAGCGAAATTTACCAGTCATCGACTGGTTCGTTGGGGGAGGTCGTGTTTATTCTACCAAGGACTCCATATTCCACTGAAAGCACGACTAACGCATAGCGCATCAATTCCCGGTTGTTTTTCCTAGTAAACATATAATGATGTGGGTTTTTTGGACAAAACTGTTATCGATATACAATCCAAAAAGGATTTAGTTTAAATTTGCACCGCTGTTTCAATGTGCATGCACTCCAGAAGCATGCAACAAACAATTTAGTCCAAACATAATTAAAAAATTCAATGGTACAAATGTTGCATATGCGTTCGTAACTGATTACATTACTGAAATCAGGTGAAACCACAACTATAGTTAGTTTGAAAACCTTTGCTTCGAAGTTTAGAGAATAGGAAGCGAGTTTTCAGTAGCTAGCATAACTTGAAAAAGGCAACTTCGACTATAATAGCGTACCTGCGAACCAATTTCATTGCGTTCGTGTGAGATATAAATGTTACGGTTGTTTTGTTTATAATCTATTAACACCACAACATCGTTAATACTACTTTTGAGAAGTTACATAACATTTTGCTTACCACATGAAATCTAACAATCAATTTGAGATAAACTTGGATTGATGTTTATCTCAAGCTCGCAAACTTCATTTTAAAAGGTGTCATCACGACCCGCACAAGGAATGATTGCTTAATAAATGGTAACTTCAATGGTTAAAAATGGACAAATTAATGCAAAATTTAAATACAACCGCGTTAAAATAATTGCAGAACAAATTATGTAAGATATAAACACCTGACCTATTAAGTACACACATTTGTTTAACAATAACACTATATTCATTCAACAGTTTTATTAACCTCTCTATCTATAACCTGTTGAACACAGGATGAGAGTAGGTACACCGGGAATTTGAGGATTACTGCAATATGTTTGAAATAAAACATTAGTTGGTCCTTCCACGCGTCTAGAGCAGCAATTACAAAAATAGAGACATCATGGATAGGCGTGTATGTCAATCCATAGGGTTTGCTCATAGTTATTCTATAAATGTCACTTTATTAGAGTACACATATGTGTATATAGGTTGTTATGTGCATAGGGGGTGACGGGTATAAGTTTGTGTATACATTTGAGTATAAGATAATAGATATGACAATGGTATATTAGGGCAGATAAAAAACGTTGAGTTAAAATAAATATAAATAGGTCTGCCTTGAATGAGGATACCACATTTGCCAAGTTTCTTTTAATGTGAGTATGGTGTCATTCCTGAAGATGGGACTGAAAATGAAGTCCCAAAAATTCGGAAAAAATGTCGGAATATCTGGTTTCGTCATTTTCAGAAAAGTAGCTGATGGAAGGCTTCAAAAGAAAGGGACAAGTGAGAGCACATCAGTCAAGGCCAAAAATCTGTACATCTGGAAATGTAAAGGATTAAAGATTTTACCGACCTACGAGTGCTATCAATTGTCCCGCAAAAGAAAAGGGAGGCGAGTTTAAAAACAAAAAGGACAGCATTTCGCAATTCAGATCAAAATTTAAGTACATACATTTGTCAGTATAAACTAAGAAAAGGTAATTCATATGTGTCATATAGGCTCCACCAAAAAGGAAGAGCTAACAATGAAATATTATTTCGTACCTAACTCAAAATGGTTTGTAGTGTGCGGTAGGGTGGCTCAGTGGTTAGAGCACCAGATTCCGAAGCAAACGTGCCCAGAGTCAAACCCTGTGAGCGGCAAATTGTGGACAGTACATGATGAGTTTCCTATAAGGACGAAACCAGTCTGCTGGATGAATTTCCTGTTCTACAATACGGTTGACGGAGAGTAAAGTATATAAAATAGCCTCCGAATAAAGAGCATGCTATCTCGGCCAAACAGGAAGGTTTATGAATCAATGTGCACACAATTCTTGGGCAGAAAGAGGTAGAAATGATCGCGCAAAATCTGCTATTACACAGTAAGGTCTTAAGGAAATTTATAGCTTTTAGTATAATTCGAATACGTTATTAATGCGAGTCTTCATTTTTTCCAATGTCTGAATCATTAACGCTAGTCTGTTTGCAACAAGAGAGGCGACGACAAAGTAAGATGTACAAGAGAACAACCAAAAAAGATGTGCGCGAAGCAAAAAAACACTACGCGCTTGGCAAGTGAACGATTAACACAAAACACTCATACCCGGAAAATGCAGAACCTATAAAAACAAAAAAGCAAACGCATTTGCACAAGAAACAAATGTGCAACTACCTCTAACACACGGTATGCTTAGCCTAGACCGGCAACCAGCTGACACTAAGCGAATGACCAAATGTCATATATCCAGGAAACAAGTGATACAAACAGACATATTAATAACTCGTTAACTCAAATGTACAGATGATATATATGGAAAACAACCTCAAAAAGTAATTAGTTTTCGTGTAGTTAAACTGAAACAACAAAAAAATGTCAAGATCTTGCCAAAAAATCACAAAAATGAACCCTCATCTATTCAATGTCCGCGTTTTTCTTCCTACTGAATAAGTATATTTATATACTAATATTAGACAGTATCTTTTATTGCGAAGAGAAAACAAATTTAACAAAAAAGCGGATAATACGTATTTTATTTAGGGAACATTCAGCAACACTTTACATACAATATTTTACACTTCCGAAATCCTCAAACAAGCAAATGGAGCCGATCCAGACATCAAATTCACACTCGAGATAGAGAAAGATAATAGTTTTCCCTTCCTTGACATCAAATTCACTCGAGAAGAAAATGGAGATTTTACACTGGCCATATATTGAGAATCCACGTTTACCGGTCAACAGCAGTGTGCCAAAATCCCACAAAAGAAACTTATTAAACAACCTAGCAAACAGAATCAGAAAGATCTACTCTGAACACAAGATCGAGGAAGAACTGCGCTACCTGAGGAACATTTTGCTAATGAACAACTACTCAGAGCGATTCATTGATGTCAACATCAGACCACGACAGATTCGCACTAGAGAGGTTACCGTCAAGAAGGTTTTCCTCAGCTTACCATTTCGAGGCGACGTACCAACCTCAATAATTGCACGGCGTATTTATATAATAACTAAGGAGAATTTTCCCAGTGTTAAAGTTAATATCATATTTAGTACACAGAGAATCATGAGGTTTGATGCCAAAAATCAATTGTCAATTCTCTCCAAATCATTCAGTCTACAAATTCTCATGTATGCGCGGCAGCACATACATCGGACGTACGAAGAAGCAATTGACAAACAGAATCCAGCAACATTTACTACAGAAATTAATTAACAAAGGCTTGGCACCGTCAGGAAAATCAGCTACTTCCGATTATATATTGTAAACGGAGCACCCAGTCAATTTGACCAATTTCTTAATTCTACATAATGCAAAATCAGAATAAATATTAATTATGTATGAAGCCCTTTATATAAAACATGCACGTGGCTTAAATAATCCAAAGTTTCATCAAGATGATATTCTAATCGACTGGCCACGAATTACAAAATTCACCAAAAATTTACTAGTGTCCAGGTGAGACCGAACACGCCCTCGACTAGACTCAACAAACAGTCAATCGGATTGGCAACAAACTGAAGAGGAAAAAACAGATGCACATACGGTGACAGATATTTCTAAACAATATGAGCGTTCAATACTGCAATCCTCACTTGCGCTGTTACCAAGTGAAGAACACAAACTTGCGCCAAAAGGTAAAACGAAAGACCACACCCGGAAAAATAGCACTCGTACACGTACCAGCGAACAATGCGAACAGATGGTTAATTCTCAAGCCATCAATACAATAATGAACAGATCTCAGGCATCACTTTGCAATACATTGAGAAGGACCTTTACAAGCAAGCAGGCAGTGAGGGGAAACCACTTGTACCAAATTCCCAAGAAACTCCATGATGGAGCCGGCTTATCCTCCAAAAGGAGTCAGCCACAGTAAAGTAAAGTAAAGTAAGTAAGGCACACACACAGAGACAAACGCATACACATTTACCAATCAGCCAAAACAAGAAATAGAAAATCGAGTCATATTTGTTGCCACCCACATAATCAAGTTAAAACACAGAATGCATATAAATGAAAGATTGTAGAGCAAAGTTTAGTTGGCTCGAAATAAATAGCCATTATCCTCTTTGTTATAAATGTTTTTCTTCCCTAGTAGAAATGTATAGACATATATATATATATATATATATATATATATATATATATATATATATATATACCTGTAGACTCAAACATGTGAGCCACGCTCATATACACATGCTTGATTTCGAACCGGATAATATTGGTATGGCATTGTTCTTCGAACAAGTTTTTTTAAACAAAAGAATTCATGTAAAAAGTCTACATTGTACAGCACTCGTAACCGCGTAAATATAAACGATCGCCAGAGACGTTAATTTATGCTGTTATTGAATGTAGGACATCCGATAGGAATGGAAATTTCCATTCATGCTTAAGTTATCGGCTAAGATCAAGAAGTTAAGACTACATATGATTTTTGTGTCACGAATGCTCAAATTTGGCGCTTTAGAGACGCAGAATTTCATTTTTTTTTGGTAGGCGCACTCATGGTGGACAACGGTTCTTCGATAACCGCACAGAACACAGGTTGTACTCCACTAGTATAAATCTTAAGCGTAGTTCAAAGCGTGACATGAAATGTCGTCCACCAGCTCTTGGACAATTTTGAATTCAAATAGCTCATTTAACAATTATTAATATACGAAGTTGTCTTTATTAACACATCTGTCAACTCCGATAACGTACTCGTTTTTGTAGATATACCCTCCTCTTCGCGGGAATGCAAACTAAGCATGAGCCTTAAATAGATGTCAGAAAACTCAGAGCTAACATTTGAAAATTTTCTCCAATCAACATTACCTGGACTTGATGATGAAGATTCAGTCACACTGTGAACAGCAAAGGACTATGCAGGTTCTTTCTAATAAACATATCTAAAGAAAAGTATCAATAATTCGCAGTGTAGAAGAGACAGAGAAAACTACTAATTCACTGGTGTTCATTTTCTATATAAAATTTAACCAAATGTTGACCAATCTACGTTGTTAGCGTATCTTACCAGGCATACCGAGAATGCGAAGTATAACCTATACAGACACGCATAAAACAAAGTTATTTCGGAATGAGTCACCGTGAACTACTTATTTGTGCACAATCTACTGAAATTAACAAGTAAAATAAGGCATGTCGTCAAGACATTTAAAACAGGAAATGGGACTAAAATACTACTTGCCAAAACCAATCGACAGACCGTAATCAGAGTCATGAAACATAAGGTGGAAGCAACAGTCAAAATACATTGCGGTAAGAAACACACAGACACAAGATTGAAAGCAGAAATATTCCGCTACTTGCCAAAACTTAACGACAGACTCCACATTCAGAGTCGCGAACCATAAGGTGGAAGTCGCGGCCAAAATACATTGCGGTAACAAAGACGCAGAGACAACAAGATGGAAGGAATAAAAATTCTGCTACTTGCCAAAAGTAATCGACAGAGTCGCGAACCATAAGGTGGAAGCAGCAGCCAAAATCCATCGCAGTAACAAACAAGCAGGGACAGCAAGATAGAAAGAATAAATATTTTGCAACTTCCCAAAACTAATCGACAGACTCCATATTCAGTCATAAACCATAAGGTGGAAAAAGCAGCCGAAATCCATTGCGATAACAAGCACACAAAGACAAAAAGAAGGAAGTTATGAATATTCTGCAACATGCCAAAACTAATCGTCAGACTCTATATTACTTTACTTTACTTTACTGCGGCTGACTCCTTTTGGAAGATAAGCCGGCTCCAATTTCATGGAGTTTCTTGGGAATTTGGTACAAGTGGTGTCCTCTCACCACTCGGCTTTTTGATCGAGGACGCACCTCTAGCCTTTGCACATCCAAGCGCAGTCTGCAAGGCAGCAGTAAGTGGCATGGTTGCCGGTGGCTGTTGAGAGCTCATCCGCCATTCGGAAGTACGGGGTACTGTCCAGGAGTCCATGTAATCCTGTGGCTGTTGAACCCTTTTGTGGCGGGGAACACACGCCGAGTCATGGTGCCGTCGTCGGACTCATGTGGTATTTTATAGGAGATCCGATTGCCGGTCGGAAATCCACCACGCCCTGGTGACACTCTATATTAAGAGTCATGAACCATAAGGTGGAAACAGCAGCCAAAATTCATTGCAGTAGCAAGCACACAGAGACAACAAGATGGAAGGAATAAATATTCTATAGCAAAATTTTCGCATTCCAAATCAAATATATAAAGAATGCTCCATTTTAACCCGACTAATTTATCTCTACCTAGCTCGCGTATTAGACATCACGCAATATCTATCAAATTAGTGCTTGAATCTACTTACATAAAAAGGAAACATGAATAAATGATTAGTACGATAACGAATTAGAGGTTAATGAAAATATCACAAACAAGACCTTAAGCACACACAGATCACATTGTAGTCAGCAAAAAATATATATGCACACAACATACGAAACTCGAGAATCGACAATGTACGCATTGCGTAAATCTTCTGCTAATGAATAATTCAAATACAAAACTTGAAGTATCATGCAACGTTAAAATATTTTTTCCACATCATAAACGAAAAATGTCGTCAACAAAATCAAATTTGCGAGCTTGTGATCTCATTATATTTGACATGTCGCAAAATATAGCAAAACTACCGTCAATCGCAAGTACTAACATGTTTCGACATTTCATGATGCTCATCAGAGCACGACGGCAGACTGACTATTCAGGATCAAACCACAATGCATATATAAGGTACGGGAAATCAGGCATACGGAAAGCATTCCAAGTAGGCTGGTACGATTTATACTTGAACTGAACTGTCGTCTGAATAATTTCTATGTAGTCATGAACATAACATCTCTACAACTTTCACGACACGTAGATAAGTTATGCAATTAAAAAATCACAGTGTAATAAAAAATATTTACATCAAATAATTAACTAAATCAAGGTTGCGATCTTGATATAAACACTTTACCTATAATATGCATACTTTTGTCAGTAAAAAAACTAAGGATTGTATAGTGTAGAAAAGGAAATTCATCCAGTAGACAGGTTTCGTCATTATTGAGAACTCATCTCGCACCGTCCAGAATTTGCATCAGACAGGACTCGAACCTGGGCACGACTGATTCAGAATCTGGTACTCTAACGACTGAGCCACTCTGACACACGCAACACATAATTTTCAGTTATATAATAACTGTTTCTTGATTAGCCTTCCTTTTAGGTGGAGACTATATAGTATAGCTAAACCATAAACAATAGACAAAACGCGTCAGTTTGTATAATAACAAAAATGAGGGCCGTCGGTAAGCTCAAAACGCATGTACAAATGAGATTATACATTTCGATCATGCTGAGTTTTGGTTACCCACATGGTCTTACTTGAATTAATTTGTTACTAGGTGCACAACACCTAAGTTCTCTGCATAACTATTATATATTCAAATGAACTACATCTTCATTACCGCGAAATGTGGTAAATGGTAATAATCAATGCCAGAGTGTACGGATTTAATGGAAAAACAGTTATTCGAAAGTAAATGTGATTTTCAATTTTAGTGAAATTTAACATATTTTAAAATCCATTGCGTTGGCACCATGTACCGATTAGGCAACCCTAGTGTTGGTACCCTTTAAAGACTTGGTATTTATATTATATATAGTGAGTTGGCTTTTAAGTCGTATTGTCGAAGACTTTATATCAACTTTACTTCATTAAAGTTTGAAAACACTTTCCTATTGAACATTGTACCGTCTATTTTGTTCCACATTCCTTGACCAAATATATAGTGAGTATTAGGCGTAAAGTCCATCCCCTCCTCAACGTGGTACGACGGTGTCAACCATGTTTCGATGGCCGATCGTACATGGGCTAACGGGGCTGTGGCGGTGGTGACACCAGGGCGTGGTGGATTTCCGACCGGCAATCGGATCTCCTATAAAATACCACATGAGCCGACGACGGCACCATGACTCGGCGTGTGTTCCCCGCCACAAAAGGGTTCAACAGTCACAGGATTACATGGACTCCTGGACGGTACCCCGTACTTCCGAATGGCGAATGAGCTCTCAACAGCCACCGGCAACCATGCAACTTACTGCTGCCTTGCAGACTGCGCTGGGATGTGCAAAGGCTAGAGGTGCGTCCTCGATCAAAAAGCCGAGTGGTGAGGGGACACAACTTGTACCAAATTCCAAAGAAACTCCATGAAATGTGGAGCCGGCTTATCCTCCAAAAGGAGTCAGTCGCAGTAAAGAAAGAAGAAGATAAGCCGTAGTACCGGCGCCTACTAGTGAGTTGCGAGAAAGCACGCATATGTAAATAAGATATCTATCGTTCATGCTGAATTTGTTTTATCCTTCTAGTTCAATTTGAAATAACTTGATTAAAATATTTTTTTAAATGACCCTAACAAAGAAATTATATTGATATTTCTTATATGAATGGCCAGATATATGGGTGTTACTGAGCTAGGCGCTCACAGAAATCCGGCTACCTAATAGATCGGGAAAGCAGTAAACGTATCTCCATTTATAAATGTATCAGAAGTTGGAAAACCACCATGCCCAAAATTCAATAACGCAATTAAATCCTCTGAGTAATAGATTAAATATGAGATTGAACATAATAATTTAAATATATAATAGTTAAATACTGTTTGTTG
>JAQBSW010012694.1:0-16038 GCA_029291075.1 Eudiplozoon nipponicum
ATCTTTCTCAATAAAATGTTCCAGAAGAGGGTATACCGATTTAGCAAGGGTTAGTAGATAGGACATTAGATAAGACACATTTCACTTACATTGTTGCTTATATTTTATATATTTATGTAAGGTAGGAATATCTTAATAAATGAATAATACGTTAGTCATAGAGAAGATATTCATGGTTAATAGCTACCATGTATCCTTTTAAGAGGAAACAAAAATGTGATAGATAGACGGATATATAGATAGGCCTATGGGTAGATTGATAGGTTTATTCTATACACATAATATATATATATATATATATATATATAAAGGTGTTACGATATTATATTTAGATATATATGTATATAGGTATAGTGAATTATTTTAGTCATATGAGCAAATATTCTTATGCAATTATTTCTAAGAGTTGATTAACTTCGCATTGTGCTTACGATTAGTTTTTGAAAACCGTTAGTTGTCCATACTATCTCTACCTTTCTCTCTTTAATCTTTCACCTAAGCGTCGCTATGACATTCAAATCCTTCCATCTGGGTAACTTGCTACTCCTTAGTTGAACTAATTTGTTTTTATGTGCGCAATACTTCATATACCATCATATAGATTGGAGTTCCCGGCACTAAATAAAATACAGAATTTGACAATTAAGATTTTTGTTTTATCAGTTTTGAATATTTGATTACCGTGACTTTGTAGCAGTACAGTTATAACAACAACAAAAAAGGTTCGATACGTTCTCTCTGACCTACAACATTCTTCACACGAGATGAGATTATGTATACCGGGAATTTGAGATAGCTAAGGTAAGAATTGGTCTGCTAATTACAAATAGTTATATATTGAGTTTTGTTACTGAGACAAATTCTATGTTTAAAACCTTTGTTGAGTCAAAAAAATTTTTTTTAAATAAAATATAAATAGAACGGTTTTGGAACGAGGTTACCACATTTGCTTAAATCTGCTATTGTGAGTATTGTGCTGTGGATATAAGTAGACAAATTGGCCTGAAGATGGAAAGGGGATTTTCTTTCGGAAACGTCGCCAGTAAACAAAGATGTGATAGAATCGCATTTCCATTGGGACGAATAAAAACTCAGCCCGATCAAAGACAAAACGAAATTGGAAATTGTGATCAATCGGATCTTTGTGAAACTGTCCGTGCAAAGCTACTACCCGCGTGCGCAAAACGCGGCATTGGAAAATACTGAACTACCTTAACACGAGTACAGGTTAATATTGCGCACATACGCATACGTATGGACGGTTACTACTTTCACTTGTCCTTCATAAGCTATTCTATTATATTTGTTAGTTCATTGGCAGTACGCCGCTTTCAGCCAACAAGTTGCCGTAAAACGCTAACACATGCGGCATGAGACTACGCCTTTGATTCGTACAAACAAACACATACCGATATAACATTAAATAAATAACATTTTAACCAGTACAAAATGCTCAATCTTTACTGAAACATATTTATGTCTATCACAACCGCAATGAAAGCAAATATTTGAAACTTTTCTTGCTAAATTACTACTTTTGTTATCTATAGTCGTCGTATTTTTAATCAGCTAATAATTTCAAAACAACTTTATAATAATTTATTCTAAATTGTATTATCGTCGCAGTCAGCTCTCAGTGGGAGGCTGACTAATTAATAAAATATAATCTTTTCATTATCAGACAATTTAACAAAATTTGCTGAATTATTTATTCGATTTCTACAGATTTTATATTTACAAACACGCAATTTTACATCTTAACGCGCGAACAGCATTGTAGCATGTGTTAAATGCGTAAACATTTCGTTAATTTCATTATTTAATAGCATATATATTTAATTTCAACTCGAGCTTATGAAACTTAAAAATTCTTGCGTTTTTTAAATAGTGAGACAGCTATTTTCAACTCATACCAAAGTTTAGCAACCGAAAAATATGCAATAACAACGAGGTAAGGGATGGATAGATAGACCGTCCTAAGTGTTCTTAAATTAAAACGAACTAATAAATTAAGCATCATTGTACCGGAAGAAGCAGCATCAAATTTGAAAGTGATTTCGAATTTAGGACAACTTCTATTGCATGCATTGATTAGTTTTGTCTCAATTGTATAGCTAGCGATCAAAATTGTTTAAATAACATAACTTGGGGAAGTTAATTCTGGTGTCGTCTACTGTACTGCGATTGGCTCGCAGATTACGCAAAATAGATCGGAATGCGATATATGTTATCACTTAGCTGGCTGTTAATTAATATTGAAAATAAAACCAGATAATAAGAAGCACTTTAAAGCTGCCATCAGTGGATGACTTTCAACGAACTTTATGACGAAGAGTACAACCAGGTTTCTAACGTCATATCCTGTACAATTTGCAATCGAATCACCAGATCGGACACATCATTAAGCTTCAATCTCATATTGATTGATTAACTTCCATAATTTAGCTCTTCTCTCCTGTTATGTGGTGTTAGCAAGCGACGTAAAAGGTATTGACAGAAAGTCGTTGTGATTTGCAACGAGTAGTTTAACTTTTGTATGATTAAATTGAAGTCGAAGGAAAGGAATGCTTACAATTGCACCAAATTTTGCTTTCTCATTTTATTAAAGATTAAGTGCTTTAAACGTACATAATTTATTATACACGCCAGTGCAACCCAAACGAACCTAATTTAGCTACCTCGTTATTTGCAATTTACTTCATCTATCATTTGGATTACTCTTGGATCAGCCAAATTGCTCAGCCCATACAAATGCATGAACAGCTCTCGTGAGGGTTGGAATTATTCTTTTCAGAGCTGTCTTGTAAATTTGTGGTCTTGCGTTTCTAAAAAAACATATAAACTGTATAAATTTAGTATAGTTAATTCTGATAAATGTTTTAGACCTGGTCTATCGCAGTATTTATTCTACAAATCTTTATTCGTGCAATTTATTATCAGCAGTATTAACAAAAATGTTTTCAATTGGCTAAATTATGCTCATCTCCAGCTCTGTAGTTGCTATTTGATTAATTTCACATCAAATTGTAATTTAGAGCAATTTGATAGCATTCTCTGCCATTTGGATAAGCATTAGCTTTGCTTCTGTAACAGAATAAGTGCACTAGTTTTGCATTGTCTTTTTGAAAAAAAGAATGCAAGGCTGAAATAAAGTAGACAGCATCAGATATTACCTTAAGAATCAAAATGCTTTAAAAGCATCCAGCCATATTGTTTTGTATAATAAAATATTGAAGACCACACGAGGAGCCAAATAAACGTTTACTGATTGAGCTATCGGCGATAACAACTGTTTAAATCACAGTTGGCAGCATGCTATAAACATCAATCTCATTATGTGCATACTTTTCTGTACAAAATAGGCATTTATAGTGTAGAAAGACCAGTCATATGGTAGGCCGCTTTCGTCCTTATTGGAAAATCTTCACGTACACTCCAGAATTTCCCGCGGACAGGACTCTAACCTGGGAACGTCTGCTTTAGAATCGTTGGCTCTAACCACTAAGTGACTTTGCCGCTCGCCACAAAACAAATTCAGTCATACAACAACTCATTGTTTTACTTTATTAACCTGTAGGTAGGCTGGGTACATATTTGTGCTTAAAGTTCCAATTAACCACCAAAAATCTGGCAATATAAACCACACGCCGTACTACCCGAGAATGGAGTACTCAATTGAACATTTATATAACCAAGCCTTGAACTGCATGGGCTGTGATACATTTAAAATAAATTAAGTTTGCGAGCTTTATCTCGACAGTAAACCCATTAGATATACGTTTATCTGCATAATCTAAGTACCTTGCAGTGTAAAAAAATCAATTCATCCAGTAGACCAGTTTGGACCGTATTTTCCAGAATTTTCCGCGATCAGGATTTGAACTTGGTCACGTATGCTATGGGGTCTTTGGCCTTAATAATTGAGCCACAGTGCGACACGTTTCAAATTAGATATGAAGTTTTAACTAGCCAGCCCAGTTTTGAGCCATGTATGCAGAAAAATCTATACATTACTTCAAGAGTTGCCAACAAGGACGAAAGCTATCTACTGGGTGACTTTTCTATTCTTCACTATACGATGCTTTGTCTGAACTGACAAGTGTGCTCGTAACGGTATTTGTGTTTATGTCAAAATTTGAATAATTTTTTATCTCCACCGGTAATTAAAAATAATATAATTATATGAACTTCCAGTAATTAACACTCCACAACAACTACAGTGATTGTTTAAATGTGGTTATTCTTCATATATATATATATATATATATATATATATATATATATATATATATGTATATTGATAGTTTCTAATTTCACCATTTTTTAAAAATGTAAGAACAAAACAACGTACTCCATGAAATAACATTTATTAATAAATCTTACTTCTACCAGTATCTACAGCCATTGTTCTGGATTCGTTAGTATATTCGTTCATCCAATCCATGGAAATCTTCAAACGAAAAAGTAATTCGAGCGACAAAAGCACAGTTTCCATCAATACAGGTGAGAGTGGTGTTCAACACAACAAAAATGATGCGCACGAATGAAAAAGATAGCCTCTCTGTGACGTCAACACCTTTGTCTGTATACAAATTTCAATGTACCTGCAACGCTCAGTACATCGGCAGATCAAAAAAGAGGCTCAAAACTAGAATAAATCAGCATCTCCCTCAAAAACTATTAAAGAGGGGTGCAGCTCCTGCACAAAAATCAGCAATTTGCGAACATGTACTACTCACAGGTCATGCTGTTAGTAGTAACAATTTTTCAGTTCTCTACAAGGCAAAAACAGAGAAAATGCTTCTGGCTTTTGAAGCTATTACAATTAATAAGCTGAAGCCCTGCTTAAACGTGCAGAAAATAATTCAAAAAGAAATTAAATTGGACTGGAACAAAGACATAACCGACATGCCTTTAAAAATAGCCAACGCTTCGCAAAATACGACTCATATATCAATTACGGACACAATTACAATGAAAGCGATGACACACCAAATGACGTTACGCAAAAGGAGTTGGTTACAACACATGTAACAGTGGGATTGGATGAACGAATATACTAACGAATCCAGAACAATGGCTGTAGATACTGGTAGAAATAAGATTTATTAATAAATGTTATTCCATGGAGTACGTTGTTTTGTTCTTATATATATATATATATATATATATATATATATATATGTGGCGAAAGCTGCAAAGAGTTATTGTTCGTGACGCATAGAAATTGTGCAGCCGACATTTCCAGTCAAGTACAATTTTTAGAGACTACAAGATTTGAGAGCCGCATGTCTAAATTTGCTTGTAATATATATACAATGCGGCTTGATCCTCGGTACTCAGATTGCCGTCGTGCTCGGATGATGATCATGAAACTTCGAAACGCGACTGTACGTGTGATTGACGGTAATTTTGTTATGCTGTTCGATGACTGGTTAAATACAATGGGATTAGTGTTTACTTCAAGCTTGCATACTTGGTATAAAGAATTTTTTGTCCGTTCCATATTCGCAGATTTTCTTTGTCTAGTCTGAACTTTATACATAAAATGATGCCAAATACACTCAACCTGAAAGAAAAGCCAACCATTTGCTAATATATGACAGAAAAGTGATTGTGGATTGAGATAGGTTGGCTGAGTGGATAGTCAAAGATTTTGACGTAAACTTACTAGAGTTCGAACTAAGTCCACAGAAAATTCTCGACAGTACCTGTAGAGATCCCCTTAATGATGAGACCGGTTTACTAGTTCAATTGTATTTTCTACAAAATACGATGGTTTCATTAATTGGAATTTGGGTCTAAATAAAGCTCTCAAACCAGATGTAAATAGCTGTTATTCCCGCCCGTGCAATCAATGATCGTTTAATTATATAAATTTTTAATTGAAAAACATTTTCCCAAACAGTGTGACGTTTGTTCTACAGTCATAATGTTTGCGTGGCTAGTTAGAACTTTGGGTCTAAATCGATGACATATGGGCTCCGCGTAAAGGAAAGACTAACAAAAAACTTGAGTTATTGTATGACTAAAAAATGCGCGTAGCGTGCAGCAGAGTGATTCAATGGTTAGAACATCAAACACAGAATCAAACGGGTCATGTTTTGAGCGCTCTCAGCGATAAATCCTTAGCTGTACGTGAAAAGATCCCCATAAGATCATACCCAGTCTACTGGATGAATAGCATTTTCTACACTATACGATGCCTAGCTTATACTGATAAATGTTTACTAATTGAAATCTGTGTTTATATCAAGCCCGGGAACTTGATTTTAATCGTTATTATCGTCGCCTGCACAATCAATAATTGTTTGATTATATAAATGTTCAATTGAATACTATTTCAGAGGTTAGTTTGGTGTCCGTTCTATAATGGCAGTTTTGTGGTGGCTAGTTGGAACTTTAGGTCTAACGAGATGCCATTTAATCTCTATCTGTAAGAAAGGCCGGCCAGAAAAAAATGAATTATTATTTGATTTAAAACTCTTATTGGCTTGCGACGAGGTGGCTGATTGATTAGAGTCACAGAATCCAAAGAAGAAGGGCTCATGCTTGAGCCGTGTCCGCGGTAAATTCTAGACAGCACGAAGATAGTTCCCAATATGGACGAACATCGGGCTGATGGCTGATTTTTTTATTTACCCTATGCAATGCTTAGTTCATGCTAACAATAGTTTTCTTAATGGGACTGGTGTTTATATCAAGCTTACAACCTTGATTTAAACATGTTGAGTGTCTAGAAACGTCTAGATAAGGGACAATTTTAACGTCCATTTAGCGCCAGTATACAATAGAATACTAGAGTATTTCCGTCAAAAACATGTTCATGAAAAAATTCTCGATTAATATTCATCAAAAACCAAATAGAAATATTTTTTTAAATATTGACTAGTCAAAAAACGTTTAAATTTGAAATTGGCGTACTTTTTGCTTCGCTTATTTAAAATAATCTTTCCGTCTCAGTTATATCGATTACTAACAAATGTGTCAAATTGACATAATTAAATTGCCTATTTTACTGAAGCATGTATGCTGATATTGTTGTCGATTCGCGAGTTACAGCTGGTTTTCGTACGTTAAATATATGTGTAACCGCAGGAAGTTAAAAATATGTAAACTAATGAAGATTTAGGGACAGTTGGAAATTAGCATTTGGCATTCATATTCCCCAATCTCTGCGTGCCAAAATTTATATAAGCCTTGGCATTACGCCAATTTCATTCCCTGGTTTAATTAAAGCAAACCATGAAATAAAACCAGCATCATAACATACGAAATTGATATCATATGCAATTTCATGAAATTGTAAACTCGATCATTGATTAGGGCTGCAGCGTTTTCAGAGTGCTGTGTTACGATAGAGGTAAAGCAAAACTTAATGAGGATAAGAAAGAGGATTCATCATACAAAGAATAAACGTTTGCGTATGCAATAGCGAAAAAGAATAAACCGACAGAAAACTCAATCAGTTAAATACTGTTTGTTGCGAAGTTCTAATATATATGCAAGTATGTATTAGGTGTTACGAACCTAGTAAAAAATTAGTTCAGTTTTGACCAGAAGGATAAACCAAAGGCAGCATAAACGGAAAGTATAATCTCATGCACATTCGTTTCGTGCTCACTGGCGACTCATCAGTAGGAGCCGGTATTACGTCCTTTAACCACTATATATTTTGGTCAAGAATGTGGGATAACAGGACGGTACAATCTCCTAGACGAATGTGTAAACCTGCAATAGTGAGGCTAACATCATATAAAGTCTAAGACAATGCGACTTCAACGCTAACTCACACTATATAATATATATACCGAGTCTGTAAATGATACTAACACTATGGCTATTGTGTTAGTAACCGACACCAACATTATTGCACCGAAGGGTGCATGGTACTAACACTGTGGTTTCCGAATCGGAACATGATACCAATATGATGGATGTCAACTTTTGCTATAGATCACCGAAATTGAGAATTACAACAATTTCTGAACAAATGTTACTCAAGTAAATCCATACACTCTGGCCTTATTCGATATCAGTTATCACATTTCGCGGTAAGCATGACATCATTCAATTCAATATATTACAGTTAAATACTGTTTGTTGCGAAGAACTAATATATATGCAAGTATGTATTAGGTGTTGCTAACCTAGTAACAAATTAGTTCAGTTATGACCAGAAGGATAAACCAAAGGCAGCATGGTTGTTAAGCATATACGCGAAGAGTTACAAGTTTTTCGACAAGGTTGACATTGTTGATTATAAAACGACTATGCGTATAAAATTTGACGATAATGCTTGTAGTAGAATGATTTTTTAGACGCATAAACAATTTAATCCAAAACATGAAATATTTCAACAATATATATTGGCCAGGCGTGCTTTCGCTCCATCTAAACAACTGGTTTATTAGACAAATAGAACACAACATCTAATATCGACTAAATAAAAAGTTATCCCACATTAGAAGCTCGCAAAAGAGTGGGCCTCGAAATATCAAATAATATAAAAAATAGGAATCCTCAACGTAACGCCAAAATGAAATAAATTGTAAGGTTTTGTGAACCTAGTAACGTATTAGTTCAGTTGTGACCAGAAGGATAAACCAAAGACAGCATGAACAGAAATTATAATCTCATGCACATTCGTTGAATCGCCAGTAAGCACGACACGAATGTGCATGAGTCTTCATACTGTCTATTCAACTAACAAATTAGTTCATAACCTAATTCATACTTGCATATATATTACTTCTCCGCAACATACATTGTTTAACTGTTATATATTGAATTGAATAATATATACACCAATAGATGATTATATACTGGGGTGAAAAAGTTATGTACCGTCCTTTTATCCCACATTCCTCACCCAAATATATAGTGATTAAATGGCGTAATACCGACTCCTACTGATGAATCGCCAGTAAGCACGAAACGAATGTGCATGAGTTTAAACATTCTGTTCATGCTATCTTCGTTTATCCTTCTGGTCACAACTGACCTAATTTTTTACTAGGTTCGAGACACCTAATACATACTTCCATATATATTAGTTCTCCGCAACAGATAGTATTTAAATTGTAAGATTTGCACAGTTTTGGACAAAATCCATTTTATTTAGCAGCCTAAAAATGATGCATGCTCACTCATCTGGCATACATTTAATTTGAAAATAAATTTGTTGGAACATTTATTTAATTTTAAATGCGACTTTTTTAAACGACAATTTTTTTCTTAAAGTTAATGTGGCGATTTCCAATGTTATTGTGTTTTAAATGGTACATTTTTATGCTTAAGTTTGTTAACAATATCAATATTTGCTGCTCAAAACAAATTCGTTGAAGAACCAAATTTAACGTTCTTATTTTCAAAACGATATCAGAACAAATTTATTAATTAAATTTAAATAGAAAATGATACATTGTAGGTAATTAAACTGTCACAGTTGCCATTCATTTATCACAACAAATTTCGCAATCATGACAATTACGCAGAATAGCGAATGTACTGCCAATTATTTATAAAGTACACACATTTCGCGTGTGTTCCCTTCGATCATTCTTTTGACGAATTGCAAAAAAGTTATTAATATTACTTCTTCCCTGAAAACATCAATGTGTATTGACTTGAAAACAAATAGCAAGCTTTTGGATGATGTGTTGATTGTCAGTATAAACTCGTTATTGCAGCAGGTAGCCAGGCCAAATCACGTAGTAGAACGGCAAGGGTGGGGACGTGGATAGAATCAGAGACTCCGAAGTAAATCTACCCAGATTCGAAACCCATCCACGGAAAATAATTATCAGTACTTGAAAAGTTCCAATAAAGGCGAAACTGGTCTACTGGAGGAATTGCCTTGGCTATCTGATACAATATTGCATTTATAGTGGAAATATGCAGAATATCAATGTATATGCCGATTTATTGTTTGTCAATTTGCTCTGTGGTCGTGGAATGAATTTTTTTGAATGTCTTTGTGTTTACTTAAATGTTTTTTGTCATGGCAATATTTGACAAAAAGGCTTTAAAAATCTTTATCCCGAATTAACATGAAGTGGGTAAAATGACTAACTGCATAATAAAGAAATTTCAAAAAGCGTAAATTCATCTCTTTGATTTAGTTCTTGTTAAACAGTGATCTCTAAAGCTGAAACCGTTCAGTTTCTGATCGAATACGTCATTTATTACATTTCATGTCTACTGGCAAACCGACTTTTTTCATTTTAAATTTTCCATATATTGCAGTTTTACCTTATAAATAGCAAAATCTGTATTGCTTCATTATTTGCCCTTTGAAAAATTATTTTTCCTTGTCCAATTACTTTTTAAAGCTGATAATTGGTTTCCACGCTGAAACCATCCTCATACTCGCGTTGGGGTGAATGTTTCTTGCGGACTAATCTTGGTTTCACCACTTAGGCGTAAACGGCTGCATCACTTCACGTAAGAACACCATAAATATTTCTTAGCACATTTGATAATTGCCTTCCACGCTGAAACCATCCCGATACTCGCACTGGGGTGAATTTCTTTTGCGGACTAATCTGGGTTTGCAATTTTTAAATTTGCATTAAGCCAACAAAGCGGCATCGACTCTTAACGAATGCATTCTTCTAAAACGAAATCACAAACTGATAACCGTAAACGGTTGTTGCAATGTGGTTTGAAGATTTTCTAAATGCTATCTGGTAGATCAAGCAATTCTGTATTCTTGCGCAGTTGATCCAAGTTTGTTTTAGACAATAATTAGCTAGCATTCGCATATTTCTGCAAAATAAGCGTGGCTTCCTGTTCCTTCGCAATGTAAGCCTCCTATTTTAATTATTTTCTACGTTTTTTGCCAGACTTTTATATTTAATATATAAAGAAGTTCAGGAGCGCAGAATTCTTTTCTCGATAAAAAATCATCAATAGGATCAAATTTAATGCTGATGCGAAAAGTATGTCAAATAATTTCTTCAAATTTTCAAAATAAATCCAATTTTGGTGGATATGTACCTCAAAAGGTGGAACGTAACAAATATTTTCGAGAAAATGCACTCTATTTCTTAGGAGAAAATACATTTTCTTAGGAATCGCCTTCTAAAGCAATTTGTAAATTGTTTGCACTACCAAGCAATAATGACATTTATAACATTTTAAGTTGAAATAAGCATAGCAACTGTTTAAACAGATACTTCTTTTTAAACTTCAACCTAAGTAATAGTTAGCAACTGGATGCAATATGGAATTATGTAATTTAAAGTATCCATAAAAGCATGAAAGTTGAAAATCTATAGATTTGAAAAACTATATTTGAACTTGTGGATTTGTTTTGTGGATAATTCAATATTATTTAGTGTTATTAAATATGATTACAAAATCATGAGGAAAACGAGATAAAGCGTCTACGACCAAACGAAAAATTTGTAATAAAGGAGGATATTATTAAATTTAAACACCTAAAAATATATCATTTCAACTTTGGTAAAATTACTAAGCAAATAGCCAACAGAACTATTTTTAAACCATTATAAATGGAACTTATTCCGTCACGCAATTTAATTTTATATAAAATATGTTATCTCTTTTTAACCAAAACATATTCGTTTTCTAAATAAATATCAAGTTATAAGATTAACGTTTGATTTTGCATTAAATTATAAAAGAAAAT
Organism: Eudiplozoon nipponicum; assembly: GCA_029291075.1. Classification (NCBI taxonomy): domain Eukaryota; kingdom Metazoa; phylum Platyhelminthes; class Monogenea; order Mazocraeidea; family Diplozoidae; genus Eudiplozoon; species Eudiplozoon nipponicum. The sequence continues at coordinate 11,657 of JAQBSW010012694.1, forward strand.
AGAGGAAGTTTTGCACTACCAGTGAAGCAAAACACGAAATGTTTCAAAAACATTATTAATCACATTGCCATTGAATATATATTTTAATTTTGCGACCTAGAATATGTTTAAATTATTAATATATTCAAGGTCGCTATGTTGATCTAAACACCCGACTCAATATGTTCAGAAATTTATCGGCATAAACTAAGGTGGAAATAATTTTGAAATACAATTCATCCAGTAGATAGGTGCCATCCTTATTCGGAACTCTTCAAGTACTGTCTAGATGTTGCCACCAACAGGGCTTGAACTTGTGCACGTCCGCTTCGTTGTCTGTCGCTCTAACACCTGAGCCACCCTGACGCTGTTGGTAATGCACGTGATTCCAAAGCTGACGTGCTCAGTTTCGAGCCTGGTAAACGACAAACTCAAAATAATGCGTGAAGGTTTCCCAATAAGGACGTATCCGGTCAACTGGATGATTCGCTTTTTTAACACAATTCAATGCTTATTTTGTATTGACAAATTTATGTACATAAAAGGTAAGATGTTTAGATCAAAATCCCAACCACAATTACACTAATTGTTATCATCGCCCGTGCAACCCATGTTCGTTTCTCTAAAATATTATTTACTCACATGCATTAATTTATAAATAAATATAGGATGCACGACTGCTCCATATGTACTTCAGTTCGAATCCTGGACGCAGCAATTATTAAAAGCACAATATATTCAAAATCGGTATATTTGTCAAAATTTATTTTACATAGTATATCAAGTTTAATTAAAACCACAAAGAAATAGGCAACATATGCTGCCAATATAATTCTACTCATAAACACTTTCATAGGCAACTCGGTTTCTGTCTCAAAATGGCGGATCGAGGATGGCTATTATAATCTTTAGGTAAAAAACGATAAAATTTTGGAAGTGCGCGGAGGAAAGATTCATAAAAAATGATCAATCAGCAGTTGATGTAAAATGGTATTTATTTTGTGGCGTTACTGACTCATAGTATGATATAAAATACGTTCAACAAACTGAATCCAGATTGAGAACGTGGCGTCGGAATATTTGGCAACTACTTTCAATAAGCTACCTGAACTGTGTTTCGACTAGTTCCGGTTGCATACCACTTGTTTTGTTTTTTGAATCCATTTCGGCGTCTATTCGCAGCTGCTTTCTTTAGTTGGCCAATCATAACAAGTTTTAAAAAAATTAATAAATCAAGCCATTTGATCAAACTTGTGATTTTGGTTGAACGGAAGAACGCGGCCGCCATTAACCACCCAAATATTTTCAAGAAACGAAAGATTTGGAATTTATTCCGTATTAGTCAAAACACAGATGAGGTAATTTTGATAAATCCGGTATTGAGATTTTTTTTGCTTCTAATGAGGATGGAAACGGACCAGTTAATGAATTGCATTTTTATGTCATTTTCAGATAACTTTATAACCTCAACTTTAAAATAAAATATTCGGCCATTACAGTCAATATTAATATCGTTTACCAACGTGGTAACCGGCGTTTACTTGTAAGAACCTGACTAAAAATCAATATTTGGTTTAAAATTGAAAAATTTGTGGGTTCGGTGATGCTGTGGATGAGTTGTAAAACTCCGAAACAAATGCATTCTTTTTCAAATTCTGGCGCAACATTTCTGTAAACAAATTTTGAATGCTTAGTGCAGATAGAAGCTGTCTCGTAATTAATTTTTTTCTGCGTAATGTAATGTTCAGTATATAAAGGCAAAAAAATTTAAGCAAACACATTCACTAAAATTTCTCTCATTATCATTTCAGCAAGCTGTCTGCTTCTGATTTTTAAAATACAATAGAGATGACTAATAGACATCCAATGTCAAAAGCGGTACCAAACAGGTTCCTTCCAAATAACGGATGTAACAATTGGCATAACTTGGTATATAACTGTAGTATACATAAAATGTGCGAGTTTGATTTAATTTAATACAGTTATCATACGCAGAAATAATATATTTCTCAATGAATCGTCTTATAAATAAACAAATATAGATAGGACTTTACTGCAATTTCAACAGAAAAAAAAATTGTGACATCAAAATCAAATTAAAAACGAATCTGGATAAACCACGAATTGACAAAACGAGAAATGTGTCTCGGAAAACTTTATCGGCAGCAGAATTGAAGAAGCAATGCTGTCAAATGCTTTCCTCTATTTTTCCGTGAATTATACATGTCACGATAAAGTGTTACAACTGTCATCAGTGAAATGGACTTCAATTAATCAAAAATGATTTAATTAATATAAAGGGACATCCTAGTGGATATTTTTAAAGTTCTGCTAGCTACGGTGAACATCTCATGGTTTTTTAGCTATTTTCACTCTTGAGTAAGCTCCAGACGGAAGACTGTTTGAAACCGTGTTTTTTCAATGAACACGTGTGTTTGGTCTTTTGATATGTTTAATTAGAGGTCAGTTGTTGGAGAGTAAAAGGCAATGTTTAATATATTTATTTGATTCAAAACTTTTGTGCTGTGTTAAAATAAAATGCCGACTCAACCTAAACTTCAACTTTAATTTGGACAACATTCGTTTGGCTGAGAGTTTACTTTCCATATTTGGCCTATAGATTTATAATTAAATGCTTAGGAAACCAGTTGTTATACCTACTCAAATACGTCATGCTGATACTTCTCTAAACTGATTTGTTTTACTCTGACGCATAAAGAAAATAATTTTGTAATTAATCGCTCTATAAATACTCAAATGTAAATAGGACTTTACAGCAATTTAAACAGAAATATAATGTGTGACATCAAAATCAAATTAAAATGCATGAATCTGCATAAACCACGAGTTGATAAAAAGCGAATGTGTCTTGAAAATGATTAACAGCCTCAGAATTGAAGAAGTAATTTTTTTAAATTGTATTCCTCTCTTTTCCTTTGGATACTGAAAGTCAGAATAAATTATTACGACTGTCATCAGTGAAATGGATTTCCGATAATTAAAAATAGTTAAATTAAATTAACGGAACAATCTATTGGATATTTGTACGGTTTTGCTAGCTACTCTTTATATCTAATGATTTTTAAGTTATTTCCAATGTTGTGCAAAATAAAGACATACAAATGCTTGGAAACCTGTTTGTTTTAATAAATGATATGTTTAATAAAAAAATCTTTCGTTGGAGAAAAAAGCGCAACGTTTAAAGTATTTATTTACTTCAAAACTGTTCTATTGTAAAATAAAGCACCGACACTACTGAAACTTAAACTCTAATTTGGACGACATTTGTTTAGATCAGAGTTTACTTTGCGTTTATTTTAGATTTAGCCTATAGGTTTATAATTAACTGCTTAGGATACCAGTTGTTATTGGCAAGGAACCAATTCTTTTTTGGTGTGGCTCATTTTGCTCGAGAAACGCCATTGAGTTTTACTTAAATACAATGTGTTTGTAGGTTATTCAAAAATTAGATTGTCCACCTCTTTTAGACATTTGAGTAAATCATTCAAATGTACATCGTTAAAACTTCCATGAAATTTGCGCATTTAAACTTCAGATATTTTTGTCATTGTGCTTCTCAATAATTATAACTTATAAAAGCAAAAATTTACTATGTAATTTTGGATATCACAGACATTTTTCTCAAGACAAGTAAAGTATTGCGTACTTTTCGTATCAACAAAGGGGCAATTCGATAATGTTCTTGCTGAAAACATTTACAAAACATTAATTTTTTTTGCATTATTTAAGATGAACTAAATGAAACTTTGAATAATTATAAAGGAAAGACCAGTTAAATTTAATTTACTATAAATTGTAGCATTATATTTTGATTTATTGTTATTAAAGAACTTGTTACATATTTAACTTTTCACCGTCATATAATCTTATGATATTGCGAGTATACCTGATAATATTGCATCTGATTTGGAAATAATAACGACATGTCAATCATATATACTTCTTCACATAAATTTAGCTATGCACGCATGAACGAGCTTAAATATAGCATACATACCTATTGAAAGGTAATATTTTTTTACGGAAATATATATTCGCTTCAGGAAAGTATTAAACGTGTTAAAATATATTTTATCCGCTATTTTGAGGCTGGATTAATTTGACAAATTTTCGTGAAAGTTAAATTTTTGTCCTCAGCATTTTGGTAAATGCACGAAGTACAAAGTAGTAGTGCATTTAGAAAACATTTTTGTTTATGAAGGCAAATCATTCTGTGACGAAACTTATGCAAAACAGTCGAGTAAACACGATATACAAGTCACTGAACTAAATAACCACCAAGAAGATTGCTGAATGTATGAACGGTGTATTTAACAAGAAAATGATAATGCGGATTAACTCGTTAATGTGACTATTAATGGAAGAATGAACTGGTAGTTTTA
>JAQBSW010012695.1:0-16033 GCA_029291075.1 Eudiplozoon nipponicum
ACTAGAAAAGATAGAATCAAACACTATCGAGATGTTGATGAAGACAAATTGTGTTTCCATAATTTTCTGATCCACAGCCATGATATGATTCCATATAGGTAGGATATTCGTGATGTTCGAGCGTCCATTTTTTATTCATGATGACTTGTAACGAAAAGTAATGATGAAGTGGATTCCAATGATTTAGTATTATTCACTAGATTATCTTAAAAAATGAAAGTATCCTTTAGCTTAAACAATAACCACTGGAATTATTTGCCTGCAAAACTTTAACACATATTGTACCATAATTTTAGAATAATAATTGTTATAATTAAATAACTCAAAAGCTAATTAATAAATGAACTGTGTGAATCAAAAAATGATTTAGATGAATGGAGTAATTTATTCATCGGCATTCCTAAATGATACTTTTTCTATTTTGATTTAATTGGAAACTTATTAATAATCTTTTACAATCGATGAAAAAGTATTTGATCATAATATCTAGCTAAACACAACAGCCAGTAAACTATAATTTTGAAATTGTAAACAGTTTTTTATTTATCTTTCCAATTTTATTTCTAGATTTTCTATTATTTATCGTCTGATTTCATCAATTTATTTGGAATTTATATTGTGGTTTTAAAATTTTAATTTTATTTTGATTTTTGAAATTATTTCAGATTTGATTTTTAAGGATAGACTTTTACACGAACTGTTTTCTCTCCAAATATCTTAGATTTGGTAGCACATTAAATCTATGTGATACAAATGCTGCTGTCTCCATCTAATGCTCTAATCCCAAATCAGAGTGACGATCCAGTCATGGTGAACGAAAACAACATGTGGCTGATATCACAGTTTTCCTTGTGGCATATCTGGGAACCTTTTTATTTACACTTTGTAGCCTCAATTATTGCGTCGGTCTGATAATTTTCTCAATTCTGTTACAAAATAGGCTGCTTTGCCTAATCACAGCAAATGCAATCTATTTAATTGGTTGCTCCTCTCTCGAGTTTTGAAAGATGATTTGGCCTCTGACATGATCGAGAAAATGGAAAATAATTTTTATCATTATAATGATATCTCTTCCGGGAAGTGTCGTGTGTTTGTCCTAATCTCCTACAGAACGACTCCAAAATATGAGCTTAAGTCGCTCATTTATTGATTCTATTTATTTTAACAGGAAAATTAAAATTAAATCGTAACAGCAAATTGCTACATGTGATAACTGAGCATGCCTCACTGGCTTTGACGGTGACATCGACGCTTTCCGCAATTTCAGCCACTTATCCTGGGTGGAGCAAAATAAATAAACAGCCCTCGATAATTCGAGATATTCTCGGTGACGCTTAATCTCCGCACCGATCTTGCTGATTCTCTCCCCATTTCAAAGTATTCCACAAACCGTTAACACGCATGGTGTGTCCAAAAACCACACTTAGCCAACCCAATTCCTACTGCGATGTCGCAATCGTAAGCGTTGCTTAACATCATCGAAAAACGGGTCACATTTTCCAAGAACCCATTAACGGACAGAAGCCCATGTCTTTAGGAAAAATCCCTCCTAGTTCGGTTGTCCAGAAACCAACGTCTTGGAAAACGTAAGCGATAAACCCTGTCACTATAGTGTCTAAAAGTTAACCCCTGTGGTTGAGCGAGCCATTTTCTCTTTTCCTAAAATTACAAACGCCCCCAGGGCTGTGGAAGCACACCTTTTGAGCTGGTCTCTTTGCCCAAATAATTAAAGTATTCCCAGTTTTACCGCATCAGTCCAGTCGCTTGAGCCCTGCAAAACCAACTGCCTTGCTTCTTAAACCTTCAAACCATTTATAAACCAGACAAGTGCTGGTTTGAGAAAGTAAATATTGATGATAAACACTCAATTCTCATTAATAAGCTAACAGTAACCTATATCAGGCCACTCTAATTCGCGGGCCACTGCCCTACGTCTTATGAAAGATTTTCCTCCCCCGATCGAATCATCTTCCCTCAGAATCTCTCTCAGCAATCCTTATATAGATCACAGACACTAAAAAACAATCAATTGAGAGAATTTCTTTTCTTAGATATATTAGGCATGTGTTTACGTATCGAAACTAGGCTGTCTCTTAACGTATAATTGGATTATATTTTCCTCATCATTGGATATTTCCCTTTTCGAAGCGACACAACTGATGGCTGAAAGAGTGAATTAGCTTTATGTGTTCGGTCTTCTCTAATGTTTAAGCGCTTACTACCTCTAACGCACTGTGACTGGAATACTTTGCATATCGTATATTGATATTATTGTTAAAAGTCACTCTGTTTGCGTAGTCGAACTTCCTTCGTATATCAATATTTGATGATATTTGTAGAGTTCAATTTTTTTGAACATTTATCTCAGTCGTCTGATCGTTGTGGAAGATCTTAGCTTATTTCTAACTGAATGGAACAACAAAATTCTTATACCATCCATTTATTTGTTTTTTCACAGATAACTTGTTGAATCAATTAGTACATTTTACTACAAAAAAGGATAACCAACACGACTGCGTCTTCTTCAACAAAGAAATGACCGACGTCTAAATTTTGGAGATCTTCCCTTATCTCGACCAATGCAAAGTGTCATTTATTATTCCTCTCTTTACTTCTATCTCGTGTGAGATTATACAAACATACGTGAATTCCATTTGGAAGAGTTTAGCCAATCCCGTAATGCCATTGTCTGGAGAAAAATTATCATTCCCGACAACTAATTTTCGTGCTTTCCGAAGGCCTTGATATTTAATTTTCCTGCTTAGCATCTGCCAAATCCAATCAGTACATACGCATGCAAAAAATTGAGCATCTTATTTAAGGCGTGGGGCAATTTAGCAGGTAACCCTTATTACGCACCTCGTCACTTATCTGCGTTTGCATCGTTCAACGTACTGATGATCATTAAAAATAAATGTTCAACTGACAAACGTTCTGCCTCAAACACGTATACAAATGACTTTCAACTCACGCCAATAATTCGTAATCATAAAACACCAATTATTCCATAAATTCAAATAATCAATTATCAAATTCTCGGTCTTGGGCGACACCAGCATTGCCGATGACAATATTCACTATCTTGTAGATTTCTATTTCATAATACATAATACTATTATTATGCCAAATATCGACTCCTTATTGTTAAACAAATTGTTAGCAGTAGAAGATGTTCATAACGCGTGAAGTAAAATAAAGTGGTGCTGAGTAGTTTTGAGAACCACAGCGTGAAAACAGCAAGTTAATTTCAACAGCCAGTGTCAGGTTTAAGTTTACGTTTCCTGGATGTACTTGATCTCTGTCAACCAAGGAGATTTATAAGATCAATGAGGCTAGGTATACTCAATTTGTGATTTAAAATCTAACTGATGAAACTGCTGTAAACATATTTATTGTATATACTATGATATAAGCAGATGGCTACTTTTTGCTGTGGCACAAGGCGTTAGCTCTAAATAGCTGGTCATATAACATTAAGCAAATGTGGGTTCAGGCATGAGCCATAGGCTGCAAATCTCTGGTGTATAAACCAAACAACGTGAAAAAATTGGATTCAACTCGATCCCTGCCGCAGAAGTGGCATAATACTGTAAAATTGTACGCAGATGCTAGATAATTGTTATCTAAGAACAGATGGTTATACCAAGTGAGACATGTTATTATGAAATATGAATCATATAGATGCATATAATCTAATCAAATCACGTAAAATAGAGCGCATGTAGTGCGCAAAAAACAAAAAGCGTTTGCAAGGAGAAATAAGCAATGGACATAAAAGAGTTCCAACATTTAATCTAAATTCAATGTTAGTTATTAGTTTGTTGAGATCGTTTCGATGAGGTGCTTGAAAAGTATATAGAATAATGTATATCATTATGATCAGGCGACTCGTTAAAAGGTTTCAACCTGTCTACGTTTACGGAATTGTGATACATAGGTTGTAGTTGTGCTACATCATTATCGTTACAAAAAATTGCATTGTTGCAGCGGTAGAGCTGCCGATGAAAAAAGCTGGACGAAATGCGTGGCTTAGCTGCTGAGCTGATAGGTTGCAGAAATGAATTCGAATGCGAGAAGCTTTTAATTCAGGGCCATACTTTGCGTGTAATGAACGTGGTAGCTGACTCGGCAGGCATAAGTCCATGCCATACAAGAGTTGCGAAATAGCTGTTTGAAGAACTATCGCCAGTCGCATGCACTGACGCGTTTCGACTTTCCATGTTCACCATCAGAATACAACAGCAAACTCACTAGCGAGGATCAAACCGCATTGCATATATATGGAGAGCAAAATTAGATATGCAGCTCTTACCTCTAATGGTCTCGCAAACATTGCACATGATTTGAAATGTCGGCTGCACAATTGCTATGGAATCACAAACATTAAATGATTGCTTATTTCGCCACAAATAGATATAAAAGCAATGCAACCAAACAATAATTGATTGCGCGAGTGGTGGCAACAATTATTTAAATCAAGTTTCCGAGCTTGAAATAAAGATCAATGCCATTATATATAACCAATTGCCGAACAACATAGCAAAACTACCGATACATGACTGGTATAATGTATGCAAGACTACTATACGTGAGAGTAGCATATCTTATTTTGCTTTCCATATATATGCAATACGGTTTGATCTTCGCTCGTCAGTTTGCCGTCGTACTCTGATGGTGATCATGGAAGGTTGAAACATGTCAGTGTGTGCGACTGGCAATAGTTGTTCTGCAACTGGTTAAATACGATGGGATTGTTGTTTACTTCTAGTTCGCAAACTTGATTTAAAGTGTTGTTAGTGAATTTTACTATTTAAAATGAGTAGGTATATAATTTGATTATTTTCATATGTATCACACTCTTTTAGTGTTCTGTCTAAGTTTATGGCCCCAGAAAAGATATTTTATAATTTTCATTGTCGCCCAATTACCTGGATGAGGCATGGAGTGAATGGTATGGAAAATCTCTCTCGACAGGTTTATGGGTAAAACTAGCTTGTGTGGCTGCGTATCTGTAAAGAAGACAATGAGTAAACCATCCCAGGGCCTGCACAGGAATTCTGATGGATGATAAGCTACTGATATTTGAACGTGAGTATCGCCGCGTTGTTCCGTTCGTAGGTGGGTTCGTCTTAAGGAAGGCCCGCTGAGAATCACAATTAACCGAAAATGGCGAGGGCATAGGTGGTTATATTGGGGCGTCTAGCTTTGAAGGTGCAATAATTTTTGTTTGCCTTTTACGTGGCAAATGTGAAATTATTTTTCACTAAGACGAGAATCTGTCTCTCTACTCTGGCATGTTACATTGATACTTTTGATGTCGCATTTTGATGTACGCTATATAAGGAATCATGATCTATATAAATAACAAATCTCCTGCTCCATATGATCCTAATGTGTATGTGTACCGCATCAAGTTTTAAAAAGTTGAAGAGTACGCGTGCAAAAATAAATTAGCTTCCAAATTCCATCGACCTCTTTCCAAGTTGTGTCGACTGCGAATTTAATGGAATCAGTGATAAGTATAAAAAGTCGTTCAAAATGGATAAGCATTAACAAAGTCACATCTGCAAGCAAGTTGTTTACATGGCGGAGCAATTTCTCATCTACCGGAATGTTGTGCTAGGCTTGTCTCAGTTAAATTACTGAAAAGTATTTATTTTGGCAATAAGGTAGGTATCAGCTTTGATCACAGAGTTTAGCTTGCAATAATCCCTATAGGCTCTGTATGATATATTGTCTTAAGAATCCAAGTGTAATGGTGATGCCCACGAAATTTTCCATGGTCTGATTATGTTTTCCTATGGTAGTTTTGAAAGTTCTTCTTGGGTAGTTCTGAGTTTAGCTGCAATTACCGGCATTTTCAAAAGTGCGATAAATTTTTCTGTTGTGTTAATATGGTGCATCGTACTGGTGACATGTTACTCTGATTTGCTGAGATTGAATAACGATTTGTGTTATCAAAGAGCTGATGATATTTCTGTCAAGAAATGCACAGGGGTTGGCCTTATTGCTTGTAACTACAAACGTTCCAAAGTAAATTTCCGCACACTTTGCTCAAGACCGGTAAAGGGCTCAATGAGTTGTGGTACACAAGATTAAATTTGAGCCGATATTTTAATAGGACATTAAAGCCTAGAATGTTGTGCAAGACTTTAGCGACGATGAGGTTTTAAGAAAATTCAAATTGTAAACATATATTAAGAGAGAGATGATTACAAACGTAAGTGAGAATGCACTCATCCGTGGCTGTTGCAAAAAAACCCACAAATATATCCTGGCATTAAAGAAACCTTTGTGTAAAATTATTGTTACCCCTATTTCTATGATAAGTTACTGTTCCGATTTATGATCTAGAAGGTGCAGAGTTTCATTGCATTGTTTAGCCGGGTTATATTTGCAGGTACAATTTGTTTTACATTATCGTTTGCATTAACATCGAGGTTAATCTAATTTAGAAAGTAGGAATCAATGAGAATAACGTCAATGGCTGTTATGCGTTTCCTTTCAAATAATGCTAAAGAATCGCAGAGAGTACGGACTTTTACTTTCTGTACCGTGTCTTTCCCGATCCTGAAGCTCTGATTTTTGGTTAGCCATCAGATGAAGCTGACAATTATTAGGGAATTTTTCCAAACAGTGTGGGCAGACATGGGAAGAATAAAGCTTTTGGTGATTGCAAAACCAGTTCTTTTGGGCATGCCAATTAAATTATCGGCGGGATTTTGATCGCCGTCAATTTTTATAGGTCTGATTCGGATATATTTACAGATAATCGGATATAAATTATAAGGCATATATTCCCTAGTTCAAAACATAAAAAATTAAAAAAAACAACTTAAACGGAGGCGTTTCTCTAAGCTTTCTAGGCAATTGATTGTAAATTTTATTGATTTATGAAAAGAAAATAATTTTCTCGCAATATTTGTCACCAAAGTAGGACAGTTTATCAAATGTCTGGACATAGTTCCCACTTCATAATTCTTTCTTATTGGATTTATATAGGCTCTTGTCCACTGATTCAAGTGGAATTCATTTAAACAATAGCACTACCTCCAAAATCATAAATATTGTAGTGATATGAACTGTAGTCTCCTGGAATATATTGTGTAGGACACAGGGCTAATAAATTTCAAAAGTTTTCTTTGAAAAGGTTCTTTATTTTTTAACAAACATTTTTCTTTGACTTACAAGTAGCGGTGGCATATTCCAGGATTAGCCTAATTCAAACAATATACATTTGTAATTGTATATAACTCAATAAGATATATCTCTTTATTAGCGCCATCTGTTCATAGCAAAGATACATATTTTATCAATACGTCTCACAGCATAAGCTGTATATTTAATATTTATGCCAAAATTTTGGTTTCCTGCTGAAAATTGATATCATATTGATTATATCATAGTCATCATGAAAATAAACAGAATTAAATTCTGTATTTTTACCGCATTTTAATGCTTTCGTTTTTACTGTTTAATCTGAACCCTTAATTACGAACTTATCACGTATTGTCCAGAATTTGACGCGGACAAGTCTCAAAACTAGAAAATTCTGATTCGGAATCTGATGCTCTTACCACTGAGCCACTCTACCTCACACTACACACGATTATATCAAGATCGTAAGCTTGAATATAATAATTGTTATCACAACTCACACAACCAATGTTCGTTTAATTATAAAAGATGCTCATTTCAGTACCACTTCCCCATGTAGTGTGGTGTCTGTTCTATAATGCCAGATCGGGATGGTTATTTGGAACTTTGGATCTAAACGGATGCCAAATATGCTCCAACTAAACTAAAGGTTAACCGAGAAACATTAGTTAATATATATTTGAAAAATGTGTCTAGTGTGCGACAGGGTCGCTCTGAAGTTAGAGCACCATTCTCAAAAGCAGTCGTGCCAAGATTCAAGCACCGTTTGCGGAAAAGTTTTGACAGCACATGATGAGTTCCCAATAAAAACAAAACCGATCTATTGGATGAATTGTCTTTGCAAAACTATACAATGCCTAGTTGATAATGACAAATATATGTGTGGAGGAAGTTAAATCCTCCGCCTTATGTAAAATAACATTGACTGATAAATTTAAACTACCATGGCTGATTGTAATGAATTTTATTTAAAAAGAATTTTTTCTTTTTATTTTCCAGAACATTCTTTGTTTAAATACTTGGTTTTAAATTGTGCACCATTTTCAGTTTTTTGAGTGTCTCGCTCCTTGACTGGTCTTGTAATTTGGTCTGCTGCATTTTAACATTTTTCTCTAGTAAACGAATACACTTTATCAAATATATTACTCCATCAATTGCTTTTGGTCTAATATAATACAAGGCCGAGAAGAGTCGTTCTGGAACAGGTAAATTTGAATCCTTCTTTTGTTCACGTATATCTCTTTCCAGATTATTTATTCGGAAGTAATACAGCCCAACTTTTGCATTTCGATTGCCTAACATTAAGTGTCGATTTAATTGTTATGCCATTTCGACATGGAGACCGATATTAAATTTGAGGACACAAGTAGGTTAGTGCAGGATATTGCGGAATTCAACCTCGGAGATACAAATGGTAATATAAGCCTATCAGACTCTACTGTGAATTTTAGGACTTCAAGCGATCTGGCATCTATGGAGCTTTCAGACTCGAATAGGTTAGGGGCCTCAACATATGTACATTCAGTTTCAAAATCCATTTATAACTCTTAGTGATTTTCATCTCTAACTATTTTCTTGAATACAAATTTTTCTATTACATGAATAATGCCAAAGTAAATAATTTTTATACGGATCGTTATTCAATGATTATTCAACTTGATTGAAAACAGTCACACAATACAAATACAAAATAATATCATAGATTATATAGGCTTACATAGATTACACACAAAAATAAAACGTTAATAATGTTGTGTTGAAAATTTGACACCGCGTGGGTAACGTCGCAAAAAAGACAGCAAGCATAGGTAGATACTATAGCAGGAAGGAGACAGCAATTGTTGGTATCGAGGTGGTCGGAGTGTGTTACGTAGGAAAATTATTGCGCATAAATGTAAATGCAGTTACAACGTGATTGATTTATGGATTGCTTGCACACATTGGTCAAACGTCTGTCAATTAAATTACGCATTTTGAGTTCATTGCATATATAATTTGACACATTAAAATTGTTATTAACATTATAATTGATTTGTAAAGGCTAAGATCAATTCGCCGACATATTGCCTAAATGACATTCAAATTTTATGTACACGGTACCAATTAAAAAATGCAAATTTTGCCATTAACCAATGGTATGCGACTTTGTGCTTACAAAAGCAGTCAGCCCAATGAGAAAAGCAGACTAGCAGCTGGCGGTAGTTTTGTTATGTTGTTCGACGACTGGTTCAATACAATGGGATTGGTGTTTACTTCAAGCTCGCAATCTTGATTTAAAGAATTGTTACCACCACCCGCGCAATCAATTTTTTATTTAAATTGTATTGCCTATATATGTATATGTGGCGAAAGCTGCAAACAGTTAATGTTCGTGACTGCATAGAACTTGTGCAGCCGACATTTCCAGTCAAGTTCAATATATGCGAGACTGCTAGATGTGAGAGCCGCATATCTAAATTTGATTTCCATATATATTCAATGCGGTTTGATCTTCGATAGTCAGTTTGCCGTCGTACTCTGATGATGATCATGGAAGGTCGAAACGCGTCAGTGCGTTGCAGCTGGCGGTAGTTTTGTTATGTTGTTCGATGACTGGTTAAATACAATGGGATTGGTGTTTACTTCGAGCACGCAAACTTGATTTAAAGAATTGTTACCACCACCCGCGCAATCAATTATTGTTTAAATTGTATTGCCTATATATGTATATGTGGCGAAAGCTGCAAACAGTTAATGTTCATGACTGCATAGAACTTGTGCAGCCGACATTTCCAGTCAAGTTCAATATGTGCGAGACTGCTAGATGTGAGAGCCGCATATCTAAATTTGATTTCCATATATATTCAATGCGGTTTCATCTTCGATAGTCAGTTTGCCGTCGTACTCTGATGATGATCATGGAAGGTCGAAACGCGTCAGTGCCTTGCGCCTGGCGGTAGTTTTGTTATGTTGTTCGAAGACTGGTTAAATACAATGGGGTCGGTGTTTACTTCAAGCTCGCAAACTTGATTTAAAGCATTGTTACCACCACCCGCGCAATCAATTATTGTTAAATTGTATTGTCTATATATGTATATTTGGCGAAAGCTGCAAACAGTTAATGTTCGTGACTGCATAGAAATTGTGCAGCCGACATTTCCAGTCAAGTTCAATGTATGCGAGACTGCAAGAGGTGAGAGCCACATATCTAAATTTGATTTCCATATATATTCAATGCGATTTGATCTTCGGTAGTCAGTTTGCCGTCGTACTCTGATGATGATCATGGAAGGTCGAAACGCGTCAGTGCGTTGCAGATCGCGGTAGTTTTGTTATGTTGTTCGACGACTGGTTCAATACAATGGGATTGGTGTTTACTTCAAGCTCGCAAACTTGATTTAAATAATTGTTACCACCACCCGCGCAATCAATTTTTGTTAAATTGTATTGCCTATATATGTATATATGGCGAAAGCTGCAAACAGTTAATGTTCGTGACTGCATAGAAATTGTGCAGCCGACATTTCCAGTCAAGTTCAATGTGTGCGAGACTGCTAGAGGTGAGAGCCGCATATCTAAATTTGATTTCCATATATATTCAATGCGGTTTGATCTTCGATAGTCAGTTTGCCGTCGTACTCTGATGATGATCATGGAAGGTCGAAACGCGTCAGTGCGTTGCAGCTCGCGGTAGTTTTGTTATGTTGTTCGACGACTGGTTAAATACAATGGGATTGGTGTTTACTTCAAGCTCGCAAACTTGATTTAAAGAATTGTTAACACCACCCGCGCAATCAATTATTGTTTAAATTGTATTGCCTATATATGTATATGTGGCGAAAGCTGCAAACAGTTAATGTTCGTGACTGCATAGAAATTGTGCAGCCGAGATTTCCAGTCAAGTTCAATGTATGCAAGACTGCTAGAGGTGAGAGCCGCATATCTAAATTTGATTTCCATATATATTCAATGCGGTTTGATCCTCGATAGTCAGTTTGCCGTCGTACTCTGATGATGATCATGGAAGGTCGAAACGCGTCAGTGCGTTGCAGCTGGCGGTAGTTTTGTTATGTTGTTCGACGACTGGTTAAATACAATGGGATTGGTGTTTACTTCAAGCTCGCAAACTTGATTTAAAGAATTGTTACCACCACCCGCGCAATCAATTATTGTTTAAATTGTATTGCCTATATATGTATATGTGGCGAAAGCTGCAAACAGTTAATGTTCGTGACTGCATAGAACTTGTGCAGCCGACATTTCCAGTCAAGTTCAATGTATGCAAGACTGCTAGAGGTGAGAGCCACATATCTAAATTTGAATTCCATATATATTCAATGCGGTTTGATCCTCGATAGTCAGTTTGCCGTCGTACTCTGATGATGATCATGGAATGTCGAAACGCGTCAGTGCGTTGCAGCTGGCGGTAGTTTTGTTATGTTGTTCGATGACTGGTTAAATACAATGGGATTGCTGTTTACTTCAAGCTCGCAAACTTCATTTAAAGAAATAAAGCGATAGGTGGTAAAAACAATTCGTCGATGTTCGCCGGTTGTCATAGCATTATCAGAGAAGTATAATAGATAGATCGTTGCAGCTGTATTATGAGAATGAACCATCACATGAGAGGCAGCCGTGGACAAGGTTAAAATGAAAATGACTAACGAAGGACTTTGTTATTACTGAATATATATATATATATATATATATATATATATATATATAAACACATGCGTCGAACAGCCATATTCATAGTGCACTTGACTTAGGACCTATTTAGGGACATTTTTATTTGGTTGTAGAGGCCCTTTGGTCCTTACAATAACAGAGCCTTTTAAATGCCAGGCTCGGATAATCCATATATGCGGTATGTTCATCTTTTTGTTCTTCTGAACTATCATTTAAACCACATTCCTGAAGTCCATCTGCTAATTTCTCTGTATCCCCAATATTTACTAAACCAGCCATAATATTTGAATAAGGTTTCTTGCAATTTATATATTATAGCAATAAATTTGGTCACCCAAATACGCTGATAACCACAGATGTCAGAACGATACGGTAGTGACCTTAAAAACAAATATCTACGTCAATTACCTGTAGCAAATTTGAGATCTTTCCCAAAAATGTTTATTATGGACTTCATTAACAACGATTATTCATATATAACCATGCAACAAAGCGTGCATGCATCTCAATAACTCAGAAAAACTCTCTTATAAGCATTCACAAAAACAAGTCAAAAACTTCGAAAATATGAATAAAAGAAACTTCCAAAATAATTACAACATTTTAAAAACACAATATTGTTTTATGAAACCGGCGATAACATCAAATGTACAAAAAATAAAATTTGATTTATTTTTTATCAGGTGTTAATTGATGTCCAATAAAATAATTAACCTCCACATACACCCTCATGTTTAAGATGTGTACTCATACAATACGAAGTCCCCATTCTTCGGTTTCTTGATGACTTTCTCTGAACGAGTATCAACGTGGTGTGCTGGTACTTCACTTTTTTTCCATTTCATATCGCATTGTTCTCTGTCCTCGGTCGTCTTGGTAATAATCTTTAATTCTTTCCCACATGTATTTGGCTCTTCCTTTTTCTCACAAATTTTCGAATCACATCTCGTCTCAGCTTCCGGATATTTCGATGGATAACGTTCCTCAGTATCCTCGTCTGTCCAAGTAAACTGTGGAATGCAGCGATCCATTGCTATACATTCTACTGTACCATTTACTTAAACGGCCCCTTATAGATCGGAGTTAGACAATTCTGACTGTTCTTGTTAGTTATATATACATGAGATGCCAGCTTTAATTCTGAAGATACATAGCATTTAGACTTTGGACTTCTAGTTTTGGTTGGAGCTAAACGACTCGTTTTATCTCTCAATGCTCCAACAAACCAATCTACTGAACTTGAGGCCCAATCGAGACAACTTGTATTCAATGATCTGATAAATAGTTCAGACATAAACTGTCTACCACGATCAGTAGTTACTCTTACCGGTACATCATATCGCGACATACAATTATGCAAGAACATAAGTAAGACTTCTTGAGCTCTCATGTCCTTCAGAATTCCTATTTCAAAGTGACGAGTGAAAAGATCAACCATCGTGAGTAAATACTTCTGGCTAGAAATGTGTGGCATTTTTACTATATCAATATGTACATGCATGAAACGACCCGCTGGTATACCAACCGTTTTAATTTCAGTTTTTGTATGACAAAAAACATTACAAGTTTGACATCGGGCACATGTCCTTACCCAAGCTCTTATGTCTTTCGACATCTTAGGCTATACATATCTATCAGTGACCATCCTGATAGTTGCCTTAATGGAAGGATGACCAAATTCATGCAGATGTTGAATTATCTTATACCTTAATTCTAACGGTAAATATGGTCTAGGTTGGCTCCTGGAGATTTCACATAGTAACCACTTATCTCCAATCTTCCTGCGTGTATACACAGAATTATTTGCCAACACAGCTACTAAAGGATCAACAACTTGTGCTTCCATCAATTGCTGGACAAAATCGTTAGAAAACACAACACAGCATACGAGTGGCTCCGAACAAATAATATCTTCATCTGATACGTCTGGTCTACTTAGAATATCTGCCACTACATTATTTTTCCTGAGATATGAGTAATGGTAATATCAAATTCTGCGGGTTGCGTTATTTGTGAATTCACCAGCTGAGAATAATTATGACAATTTGCTTTCCATAGGATACTTATCAACGGTTTATATTTGGCTAATGTCGTAAATTGTGATCCATCTAGATAGTGCTCAAAATGCAGCACTGCAAAATAAACCGCTAGTAAATCTTTTCCAAGCGTGTCATATCGTTTCTCGCGATCTTAGAGTTTTCGACTATAAAATCCTATCGGCTTCACTATGCCATTATCCCTCTGATGTAACACTGCCCCTATGGATATGTATTAGGTGATGATAACTTCGGAAAAATAGTTTAAATAGGATTAGAATGATGGATCAAACTAAGTTTGAACGGAAGATGTTATCTTATGTGCGCATGCGCTTCGTGCTTACTGACGAGACTACGCCCTTTACAAACTATATACTTAGTCAATTAATGTGAGACACTTGGATGGTACGAACTCTTATACAAATTTGTATTAAAGCATAAATAGAATACTATATAACCAATCCACAGGTGCTAACGTGGTCATTTGGCTTGACTGATCTTTGGCCCTCTGGAATTTCTCCTTGTCGTCTTGGCTAAAATCAATAAGCCAGGACTTATTGATCGTGCTCCGTTCACGAACTAAATGTCGAGTTGGCGACCCCAATTTTCCATCTAAACATGGTATAAAACGATGATAATGGCTAATCATACCCAAAAATCCACAAAATTAACGTAAGTTCTGGAATCGCACACATCATTGATTGCTTGGAACTTATCTTCCAAGGGTTTGATTCCATCCTTGGAAATGGTGTGTCCAAAAAATTTAACAGTAGAACAACCAATCCTGCTCTTTTCTGGCTTTACTACCAATCCATAATGTGCCAGATAAGACAAAACGACGTCGAAGTGCTACCGGTGTTACTCCCTAGATTGACTATATATTATGATGTCATCTATATACAATCTAGCAAATGGACAGTATTGAAGAACTTCCTCCGTCAGACGCTGGAATGTCTGACTTGCATTCTTCAAACCAAAAGGCATACATAAGAATTCATGCCATCTACCTCCAGGAAATCGCACTGCGGTAAGCGGTATAGATTCTGCCTCCATAAGTATTTGATATTACGCTTTCTGCAAATCAAACGTAGTATAAGCCTCATCCCCATTATATCCATAAGCAAAGTACTCTGGTTCGGTAGAGGATACGAATCGACTTTCGTTACCGAATTCAATAGACGATTGTTACCACAAGCCCTCCATTGACCTGGTTCAGGTTTGGGAACCACCACTATTGGAGATGCAAAGTTGTAATTTGAATGCCTACAAATTCCTTCTTTCCTCCACCGTTTAAATTCTTCAATAGCAACCTGCTGCTTATGTTGTGCGAGCATACGATTGCTTTTCTACCCTTCTCCAGAAAAATGTGGGACGGCAGTTTGTTCTTTCTCTAGAGGAAACTTTACCAGTTTGCTTAGAGTAACTATTTAGCTTGGTGAAATGCATTTGCTATATTATGGTTTGTTTTGATTTATATTGATGAAATAAATATAATCAAATCTTCGAATATGTATTACGTTTTGCGAACCTAGTAATAAATTAGTTCAGTTGTGACCAGAAGGATAAACCAAAGGCAGCATGAACGGAAAGTATAATCTCATGCACATTCGTTTCGTGCTTACTGGCGACTCATCAGTAGGAGCCGGTATTACGCCCTTTAACCACTATATATTTGGTAGAAGAATGTGGAATAATAGGACGGTACAATCTCCTAGACGAATGTGTAAACCTGTAATAGTGAAGCTAACATCATCTAAAGTCAACGACAATGCGACTTCAATGCTAACTCACACTATATAATATATATATAAATATATATATATATATATATATATATATATATATATATATATATATACCGAGTCTGTAAAGGATGCTAACACTATGGCTATTGTGTTAGTAACTGATACCTTTTTTGAAATCGATGAGTACCGGATACTAACACTATGGTTTCCGAGTCGGTACATGATACCAACCTGATGGATATAAATTTATGCTAAAGTTCACCCAAATTGAGAATTACAACAATTTCCGAACACCTGTTACTCCAGTTAAACCATACACTCTGGCCTTCATCGATATCAGTTATCACATTTCGCGGTAAGCATGACATCATTCAATTCAATATATTACAGATAAATACTGTTTGTTGCGAAGAACTAATATATATG
>JAQBSW010012696.1:0-16032 GCA_029291075.1 Eudiplozoon nipponicum
CAGTAAGCACGAAACGAATGTGCATGAGATTATACTTTCCGTTCATGCTGTCTTTGGTTTATCCTTCTGGTCACAACTGAACTAATTTGTTACTAGGTTCGCAAAACCTAATACATACTTGCATATATATTAGTTCTTCGCAACAAACAGTATTTAACTGTAATATATTGAATTGAATGATGTCATGCTTACCGCGAAATGTGATAACTGATATCGATGAAGGCCAGAGTGTATGGTTTAACTGGAGTAACAGGTGTTCGGAAATTGTTGTAATTCTCAATTTGGGTGAACTTTAGCATAAATTTATATCCATCAGGTTGGTATCATGTACCGACTCGGAAACCATAGTGTTAGTATCCGGTACTCATCGATTTGAAAAAAGGTATCAGTTACTAACACAATAGCCATAGTGTTAGTATCCTTTACAGACTCGGTATATATATTATATAGTGTGAGTTAGCATTGAAGTCGCATTGTCGTTGACTTTAGATTATGTTAGCTTCACTATTACAGGTTTACACATTCGTCTAGGAGATTGTACCGTCCTATTATTCCACATTCTTCTACCAAATATATAGTGGTTAAAGGGCGTAATACCGGCTCCTACTGATGAGTCGCCAGTAAGCACGAAACGAATGTGCATGAGATTATACTTTCCGTTCATGCTGCCTTTGGTTTATCCTTCTGGTCACAACTGAACTAATTTGTTACTAGGTTCGCAAAACCTAATACATACTTGCATATATATTAGTTCTTCGCAACAAACAGTATTTAACTGTAATATATTGAATTGAATGATGTCATGCTTACCGCGAAATGTGATAACTGATATCGATGAAGGCCAGAGTGTATGGTTTAACTGGAGTAACAGGTGTTCGGAAATTGTTGTAATTCTCAATTTGGGTGAACTTTAGCATAAATTTATATCCATCAGGTTGGTATCATGTACCGACTCGGAAACCATAGTGTTAGTATCCGGTACTCATCGATTTGAAAAAGGTATCAGTTACTAACACAATAGCCATAGTGTTAGTATCCTTTACAGACTCGGTATATATATTATATAGTGTGAGTTAGCATTGAAGTCGTATTGTCGTTGACTTTAGATTATGTTAGCTTCACTATTACAGGTTTACACATTCGTCTAGGAGATTGTACCGTCCTATTATTCCACATTCTTCTACCAAATATATAGTGGTTAAAGGGCGTAATACCGGCTCCTACTGATGAGTCGCCAGTAAGCACGAAACGAATGTGCATGAGATTATACTTTCCGTTCATGCTGCCTTTGGTTTATCCTTCTGGTCACAACTGAACTAATTTGTTACTAGGTTCGCAAAACCTAATACATACTTGCATATATATTAGTTCTTCGCAACAAACAGTATTTAACTGTAATATATTGAATTGAATGATGTCATGCTTACCGCGAAATGTGATAACTGATATCGATGAAGGCCAGAGTGTATGGTTTAACTGGAGTAACAGGTGTTCGGAAATTGTTGTAATTCTCAATTTGGGTGAACTTTAGCATAAATTTATATCCATCAGGTTGGTATCATGTACCGACTCGGAAACCATAGTGTTAGTATCCGGTACTCATCGATTTGAAAAAGGTATCAGTTACTAACACAATAGCCATAGTGTTAGTATCCTTTACAGACTCGGTATATATATTATATAGTGTGAGTTAGCATTGAAGTCGTATTGTCGTTGACTTTAGATTATGTTAGCTTCACTATTACAGGTTTACACATTCGTCTAGGAGATTGTACCGTCCTATTATTCCACATTCTTCTACCAAATATATAGTGGTTAAAGGGCGTAATACCGGCTCCTACTGATGAGTCGCCAGTAAGCACGAAACGAATGTGCATGAGATTATACTTTCCGTTCATGCTGCCTTTGGTTTATCCTTCTGGTCACAACTGAACTAATTTGTTACTAGGTTCGCAAAACCTAATACATACTTGCATATATATTAGTTCTTCGCAACAAACAGTATTTAACTGTAATATATTGAATTGAATGATGTCATGCTTACCGCGAAATGTGAAAACTGATATCGATGAAGGCCAGAGTGTATGGTTTAACTGGAGTAACAGGTGTTCGGAAATTGTTGTAATTATCAATTTGGGTGAACTTTAGCATAAATTTATATCCATCCGGTTGGTATCAGGTGCCGACTCGGAAACCAAAGTGTTAGTATCCGGTACTCGTCGATTTGAAAAAGGTATCAGTTACTACCACAATAGCCATAGTGTTAGTATCCTTTACAGACTCGGTATATATTTTATATAGTGTGACTTAGCATTGAAGTCGTATTGTCGTTGACTTTAGAATATGTTAGCTTCACTATTACATGTTTACACATTCGTCTAGGAGATTGTACCGTCCTATTATTCCACATTCTTCTACCGAATATATAGTGGTTGAAGGGCGTAATACCGGCTCCTACTGATGAGTCGCCAGTAAGCACGAAACGAATGTGCATGAGACTATACTTTCCGTTCATGCTGCCTTTGGTTTATCATTCTGGTTACAACTGAACTAATTTGTTACTAGGTTCGCAAAACCTAATACATACTTGCATATATATTAGCTCTTCGCAACAAACGGTATTTAACTGTAATATATTGAATTGAATGATGTCATGCTTACCGCGAAATGTGATAACTGATATCAATGAAGGCCAGCGTGTATGGTTTAACTGGAATAACAGGTGTTCGAAAATTGTTGTAATTCTAAATTTGGGTGAACTTTAGCATAAATTTATATCCATCAGGTTGGTATCATGTACCGACTCGGACACCATAGTGTTAGTATCCGGTACTCATCGATTTCAAAAAAGGTATCAGTTACCAACACAATAGCCATAGTGTTAGTATCCTTTACAGACTCGGTATATATATTATATAGTGTGAGTTAGCATTGAAGTCGCATTGTCGTTGACTTTAGACTATGTTAGCTTCACTATTACAGGTTTACACATTCGTCTAGGAGATTGTACCGTCCTATTATTCCACATTCTTCTACCAAATATATAGTGGTTAAAGGGCGTAATACCGGCTCCTACTGATGAGTCGCCAGTAAGCACGAAACGAATGTGCATGAGATTATACTTTCCGTTCATGCTCCCTTTGGTTTATCCTTCTGGTCACAACTGAACTAATTTGTTACTAGGTTCGCAAAACCTAATACATACTTGCATATATATTAGTTCTTCGCAACAAACAGTATTTAACTTTGTTTTGTTATGTTGTTCGACGACTGGTTAAATACAATGGGATTGGTGTTTACTTCAAGCTCTCAAACTTGATTTGAAGAATTGTTACCATCACACGCGCAATGAATTATTGTTTAAATTGTATTGCCTATATATGTCTATGTGGCGAAAGCTGAAAACAGTTAATGTTCGTGACTGCATAGAAATTGTGCAGCCGACATTTCCAGTCAAGTTCAATGTATGCGAGACTGCTAGAGGTGAGAGCCGCATATCTAAATTTGATTTCCATATAAATTCAATGCGGTTTGATCCTCGATAGTCAGTTTGCCGTCGTACTCTGATGATGATCATGGAAGGTCGAAACGCGTCAGTGCGTTGCGGCTGGCGGTGGTTTTGTTATGTTGTTCGACGACTGGTTAAATACAATGGGATTGGTGTTTACTTCAAGCTCGCAAACTTGATTTACAGAATTGTTACCACCACCCGCGCAAACAATTATTGTTAAATTGTATTGCCTATGTATGTATATGTGGCGAAAGCTACAAACAGTTAATGTTCGTGACTGCATAGAAATTGTGCAGCCGACATTTCCAGTCAAGTTCAATGTATGCAAGACTGCTAGAGGTTAGAGCCGCATATCTAAATTTGATTTCCATATATATTCAATGCGGTTTGATCCTCGATAGTCAGTTTGCCGTCGTACTCTGATGATGATCATGGAAGGTCGAAACGCGTCAGTGCGTTGCAGCTGGCGGTAGTTTTGTTATGTTGTTCGACGACTGGTTAAATAAATGGGATTGGTGTTTACTTCAAGCTCGCAAACTTGATTTAAAGAATTGTTACCACCACCCGCGCAAACAACTATTGTTAAATTGTATTGCCTATATATGTATATGTGGCGAAAGCTACAAACAGTTTATGGTCGTGATTGCATAGAAATTGTGCAGCCGACATTTCCAGTCATGTTCAATGTATGCGAGACTGCTAGAGGTAAGAGCCGCATATCTAACTTTGATTTCCATATATATTCAATGCGGTAAGGTCCTAGAAAGTCATTTTGCCGTCGTTCTCTTATGATGATCCTGGAAGATGGAAATGCCTCACTGCGTTGCGCCTGGCCATAGTTTTGTTATGTTGTTCGACGACTGGTTAAATACAATGGCATCGGTGTTTACTTCAAGCTGGAAAACTTGATATACAGAATTGGTACCACCACCAGCGCAATCAATTAGTGTTAATAGTATTGCCTATATATTCATATGTGGCGAATGCGGCAAACTGTAAATATTCCTGACGGCATTTAAAATGTGCAGCCGGCATTTGCAGTTAAGCTCAATCAATGCGAGACTGCTAGATGTGAGAGCCAGCATATCTAACTTTGATTTCCATATATATTCAATGCGGTATGATCCTCGATAGTCAGTTTGCCGTCGTACTCTGATGATGATCATACAAGATCGAAACGCGTCAGTGCGTTGCGAATGGCGGTAATTTTGTTATGTTGTTCGATGACCGGTTAAATACAATGGAATCGGTGCTTGCTACAAGCTCGTGCACTTGATTTAAAGAATTGTTACCACCACTCACTCAATCAATTTCTGTTAAATTATATTGCTTATATATGTATATGTGGCGCATACTGCAAACAGTAAATACACGTGGCTGCATAAAAATTGTGCAGCCGACATTGCCAGTCAAGTTCAATGAATGCGAGACTGCTAGATATGAAAGCCGCATATCTTACTTTGACTTCCATGTATATTCAATACGTTATAGTACTCGATATTCAATTTGCCGTCGTACTCTGATGATGAGCATGGAAGTTGGAAATGCGTCACTGCGTTGCGGCTGGCGGTAGTTTTGTTATGTTGTTCGATGACCGGTTAAATACAATAGGATCGGTGTTTGTTTCTAGCTCACAAAATTTATTTAAAGAATTGTTACCACCAACCGCGCAATCAATTATTGTTAAATTGTATTGTACTGCAAACAGTAAATGTTCTTGACTGCATAGAAATTGTGCAGCCGACATTTCCAGTCAAGTTCAATATATGCAAGACTGCTAGGGGTGAGAGCCGATATCTATCTTTGATTTCCATATATATTCAATGCGGTATGATCCTCGATATTCCGTTTGCCGTCGTACTTTGATGATGATCATGGAAGGTCGAAACGCGTCAGTGCATTGCGACCGGCGATAGTTTTGTTTTGTTGTTCGACGACTGGTTAAATACAATGTGATCGGTGTTTACTTCAAGCTGGCAAACTTGATTTATAGAATTGTTTCCACCACACGTGCCATCAATTATTGTTAAATTTCAAAACCAAAATACTTCAATATCATACAAGCTGCGACATCTCCATCGGTAAGCATAGACAGGTTGAATCCATTTATCGGACCGCCTGATCCTGGGAGCGAACAACATTCTACACTCGTCTCGGGCTACAATCTCAACCTAACAATAGATTGCTTTGCATAACGCATAACTGATATGTTTTAGCATTAATTCTTCGTTTTTCTATTTCACGCAACTTGACATCTATGAATCCAAAAAGTTCATTTTTCTTCTCACACTCACTTGTCTAACGTGGTATAACCAACTGTTCTTAGCCAACAATTGTGTAGCATTTTTGAACAATTCTTTGGTATTATGCCATCTCTGCGGCAAAGTTTGAGTACACTTTTTTTGTTACCCTTTGATTTTCATGTATATATTTTTACATTATAACGTATGGCTCACACCTAAGCTCACACTATCTATTGTGGTATGACCAGCTACTTAGAGCTAACGCCTTGTGTAGCAACACTAAGTAGTTATCAGTTTCATATCATGGTACAGGCCATTTTCAATGCATATCTCAACTTCATCAGTTGCACAGTGACCACTCTACGAAAGTTATGACCACAACGTCGAGCACACACTAGCTCCTTTGGTCGTATTCAAACAAATTTAAGGCGATCCAGCCTGCCCAGGTTTCAACTTAAATCTGGAAATTTCAGTAGTAATCTACCTTGAAATCCTTACGCTGCGTCTCCCAAAACTTATACTGCTATATTTTGCCTCAAGCGGTATGACCGGCCACTACAGCCAACAATTTGTGTATCAATTCCTAGTGGTTATTTGGCAACATATCATTGTTGAAGCAACCAACAAGCCCAGCATTTACGATATATTTTTATAGCTATGGGCAGAATAATAAGCAGTTGCTTAACTGGGTTCGAACTCGGCGCTGCATTTCTTATCGTGTCTCGCCGAGAGGAATGTTTTTCTTTTTTTCAGTAAGGAAAGTGATGTAACGTCTCAAAAACAATATGCCGACATACCAGCAGCAAAATTAATTTAATGCCTCCGGAGAACGTTCAATTTATTGGGGAAATAGTTTCCATAATCTCACCAATAATGACAGTCGAGATCATACCCAAAATATAAATCCTTCGGGGGCTAATATTTGTATATAAAGAGCAGACCAGCAAAGCATCCTAAAATATGTTCAAAATCAGATGGTCTTCGATGAAAAAAACTATAAGAAACTTTGCCACATGCAATAATTTTTATTGAAGTTAAAATTTTA
Organism: Eudiplozoon nipponicum; assembly: GCA_029291075.1. NCBI lineage: Eukaryota > Metazoa > Platyhelminthes > Monogenea > Mazocraeidea > Diplozoidae > Eudiplozoon > Eudiplozoon nipponicum. The sequence goes on from JAQBSW010012696.1 coordinate 6,800, forward strand.
GAACTCTTCAACGGCCAGCCAGTAATAATGCAATTGTATACTGGAGCCGATGTGCCCGTATTACCAATGATTTGTCCGTTGAAAAACTTAAAATCTATGAGAGCAAATTCGTGTCAGGAATCTGGTGCGTGAATGGTGGTTGCGGGAGAGTGGGACACGTAATTATTAATAAATAGAAATATCTACCATATGTCTTCTATTTCAGCGACTACTGAAACGCCATTTTTGGGATTTTAGTGCATTAGAAAATGGGTTAAGACGATAGAATGTCAAAATAAACGTTTATTCCTCTGGATACCGTAATGCACAAATTCAATGTATGTACCCCTAAGGTGCAGAAGGAGACCACTTGTATGCCCCGGAGGTGAAAAGTGTTTCAAAACCAATACAGCACTATATACCAACTTCTTGATTGCAGCAAATGTCCAGGCCCAACGGTCGACCACTTTAAAATATGGTACGAATTTAATTAAGGTTAAAACCCCTAAAAGTATATGGTGTTTCTCCAGAAAAAATAGTAGCAGCAGCACGAGCAACAAAAGTTATGTGAAAGACCGGCGTTTTAAAACAATCATCATCTGTATTTCGAGCTCCCATGATATATTTTATTGAAAAGGATGGTACACTCAGATCGGCGACTGATTTCCGCCAATAAAACTCGGTGACTAAACCTAACCCGTATCTCATGTCGGCTCTGCGTGATCTGTCACTACAGCTAGCGGAAGGCAACTGGTTTGTTGTGCTTGGCCTTAAAGAGGTATTTTGTCAAATTATCGTTCAACCCGAAGACTGGTGGAAATTGGCGATGCAGACACCCCAAAGTCATTTTCAATTTACGCGGGTACGATTTGGTCTTAAGAATGCATCGAAAGTGCTCCTAATGATGATGAGCTCTTTCTTGTCCGACTTACCCTGTACAATACCTTATGTTGACGTTGTTATTATATTGGACACTTCTGGACCCCGATTACGTATTAGGGTGCAGAAGGTGTTGTCCAAAGCCGTAGAATAGTAATTACATTTTAATACAGAAGAGGTTCAGATAGGTCAATAAGTGCAGTTCCTGGGTCACCCAGTCTCGGCGGAGGTATGTATACCATTAGATTTGAATGTACAGCCCATCAAGAACTATCCGATGACTACTAATACAAAATAATTGCGTAGGAGCAGTGTTACACGCAGACGGTCGTGTGGCGCAATAAATAAGTTGCACACTCACTAAGACGGAGCAAACCTCTACCGTTACAGTAAAAATAATTACTACCCACCAAACTGTCACTTCGTAAGTTTAGGCATTTTGTCATCGGTGGACATATAGACGTCTTTATCGACCTTAAAGCACTAGTGCATTGGAGATCACTGTGTATTTAGAAGAAACGAGTACACCGAGATATTGAAGAGCTCCATGAATACGATGTATTAATTCATCATAGATCTAATCGAGAATGCGACAGCCGATGATCTAAGCATAATTTCCGCAGTTCGCGTTTCGTCAGTTATAAAAGTCACGGAAGAACAGCAAACAGATGTCACATACCAGGAAATAGTCAATATGTTAAAAAATTGCACAGCGTTGTCCGCACCATATAAAGCGTTGAGCCTGCAAAGCAGACTATTGATGTGAATATTATGACAAACAGTGCAATGGATAATGTTGCAGACTATATGAACATAATTGATGGCATTCTGACATGAAACGTTGGGACATTCCGGCCCCAGGCAACTCATTGAGACATATCAGTCGCGATTGTATTGGTCTGACATGTCCAAATAAAGTCGTAGCTATTGTCATCACTGAACAACTTGTCAGAGTTGTAAGCCACAAAAAAGAAAATAGGTCACGCCGATTGCTTTCAGTGCTACTTCATGGAACCAGTTTCTGCATTTTGACCTATTAGATCCATTGCCGGTATATAGTGGCGTGGTATCCTATGTGTTTTCCATGTTTGAGGCGTTTACTCGAGTCGATTTTGTATCACTGAAAAATATCACAACAGAAAACATTATAAATTGCTTAGTAGATCGGTGGCTCAGTCGATTTTGTACTCCACAGGTTATTGTTGCCTACAAGATTGCACAGTTTGAATCGAGAGAATTTAATTAATGATGTAATTACCTTGACATAAAGCATACTCGAAGGAGTTGCCTTGATGCGCACCTGGAATAATTGTAATTACCTGATCTGCGTTTTGACTAACGCAGCTTTCATTGTTCCAGTAATTTTCTTTTTCTATGATATTTCGATCTTCTTTACCGAAGATCTTCATCAGATGCATTTCACGAAACAAATGAAGCAAGCGCGTTATTTCCTCTAGTCATAATATTTATATACCCCAGACTGACCTTTCATTGGTTATACGTGTGTCACTTGTGTGTGTGTGCATTTTCATAACTGTTGTTTTCATCTAACTAATTTAGACCAGAGTGGCTAAATAATAATTTATCAATTGCATGCAATAACTATTCGTTTTTTTAAAAACACACTCAATGTAAATGACGTAACTGAGATGGGGAGACCCATAATTCAGAAACACTCGTCATAAAAACATGCCATGAGTGATGAAACCAGATGTCCGAACGACTAATGCACATGTTAAATTACAATTCAAACCACTAGTTCTCCCCATCTCAGTTACGTCATTTACATTGAGTGTGTTTTTAAAAAAAAACGAATAGTTATTGCATGCAATTGATAAATTATTATTTAGCCACTCTGGTCTAAATTAGTTGGATGAAAAAAACAGTTGTGAAAATGCACACACACACAAGTGACACGCGTATAACCAATGAAAGGTCAGTCCGGGGTATATAAATATTATGACTAGAGGAAATAACGCGCTTGCTTCATTTGTTTCGTAAAATGCATCTGATGAAGATCTACGGTAAAGAAGATCGAAATATTATGAATAAAGAAAATTACTGGAACAATGAAAGCTGCGTTAGTCAAAACGCAGATCAGGTAATAAAGCATACTCGCTCAGCCATTTTTCACCCGCGGACCAACGCGTCGTCTGAGCGCGCACACCGGACGATGAAAGAGGTATTAGGATGATGCTGCCACGAGAGGTCGAAATCCTGGAGAAAAATTACATTTTTTCGAGTGGGCCATGGGATTTACATTATTAACATCTACAAGATTCGCTTCAACAACCATGGTCTATGGAAGGCATATTACTATAACAGTTGAATACGTAGTCCCAAGATCCCATGAGCGCCGCATCATAAAGGATAATCAGTAGCGCCTAAAACAGTAAATTTACTATCTAGGAGCCACACAGCGACAAGCCTATGCGAAACGGCTTACACGCACACGCCTAGAGGTCGGCGACTATATCATGGTCGTGAAGATCGAGCCCATGGCACTGCAGGCCATCAGTAAAGGTCTGTATCATGTGAAATTGGCGGACGCAGAGCACAATACAGTTGTAGTTAACATGTCCGATGGACCACAAGCGGTCACACCTGGTTATTAGAAGTAAGGTACAAAGGCCGACTCCTGAGGTGGAAGATATATAAATTGCCACCTTTGAGAGCGAGGAAGCAGAAAGAGCCCTATCTAGGGCTGGCATGAATTCAACAGATTTCTTAATACTTTATTCTATATTTACCAGACTGACTTGAAACTAGACTGCATGAATGTCCAGAAGAACTATGAACTATCATGTAGAAGTAAGTCATTAATTAGTTGTTAAAATGTGGATGCGTTATATGTTAACATTTATATCGCAAGAGCCTTTCAAACTATTATTTTTTATGCAATTATGAAGGCAAATAACTTCTTTAAGATTGAGCGGGATATTATAGGACTACTTAACCAATATTTGAGTCACAGAAGTATTTTTATGCATGCTGGTTATACGTGACATATTGTATATCGAAATGATGCAGTTTGTATAAGATTTTATTTAAAATTGTATGCAAATTTTCATAATATAGTCCTTAAATGTCAGATCTGCGAATTTGCTGATGATAAAAATTAGTTTCCTTATTGATCGACGAAATATTGATTTCTCTAAAAAATAAAAATCGCGGGATACTTATAACCTGTATAAGTATTTAATTAATCTTTTATTAAATATTAATTTCTACATAACAAAACGTTAAAAATTTGTCGTAGGATGAAATTAAATTTGGTTTTTCATCTTGATGCTGCTATTGATTATGTCTTAACATAAAGTCAAGAAAATAAGCATGATAATTCAGTATCTAATTTATGCTAAAAAATATATTGTAGGAATAGTTGGCTGGGCAAAACAATTGAGCGTTAATAAAAATAATCGTACTATCCAAATGATATACAACTCCAATGTTTTTAATTATTTGTTTTAAGAATATGAAGATGCTACTTTGAAATCAATGAAAAAATGTTTGCTTCACATGCCAGAAACTATTAAAAGAAATGTTTTGAACTGAACTAGTCAAGTTTCTTGAAGCATATATGCTTGCGTACTACAGTTTGTATCTTAATTATCGTTATAACTTTGGAGATTATGTTATTGAATGAAAAGATTTAACTTGAAATAGTACGTAGGTTAATATGTGGTTCCAATAAAAAAATATGGTTCAAGAACAACGTCTGAAATTTTAGCTATTACTTCTCCCATAGTAGAATAGAATAGAATAGAATGGAATATCTTTATTTGGATTCAAACCACACATGTTCCATCAAATAGATAATAATATTGGAAAATGTATTATATAAAAAAGATATCACATCACATAAATATGTGCAATTTGTCTCATGTAGATAAGTAAATCTCACTAGTTGTACTGTAAAATGTATCAACATCAGAAAGTTTGGCTGTTAAGTGTAATAGATTCATCATCGAAATAGGATTAATTTAGGTATAATTCGAGTGTAACATTAAATAAAAAATGACAACCATGTTTAGCAATTGATTGTATGTATTGTTGACTAACATGATGATATAATGCATAACATTTCAATTTTAATAATACAAAAATTGGAAATAAAATCTCAAGAAGTTATGATGCTGATCACAATTATCCTTGTCTTTTATTCAACCAGAAGAAAGTATTATCATAATCACAATTAAGAATATCAGCACGATTGTAGATATTTTCTAGTTCAGTACATAAAAATTAAAAAGATATCTTAGATGGAGGCGTTTCTCTAAGCCACTTTGGCAATTGATTGTTAATTTTGTAAATTTTTGAAAAAGAGAATAAATTGCCCGCACCATTCCCCACTAAATGAGGAGATATTGCCAAATGTTCAGATCTAGTTACTACTTCATGACTTTTTCTTAATGAATTCATATACGCACCAGTCCACTGGTTCAAATGGAAAACTTTTATGCAATAGCACATCCTCCGAAACCATAAAGTTTGTAGTGATACAACTGTAGCAGAGAAACTTGTTGGAAAACTGTCTTTTTTTCTCAAAAATATATAAAATCTAAAAATAATTGCTAAAATAGCAAACCACATCTAAGATTCATATAAATAAGATTCATATTATCCTTTCCATGTGCAAAAATAAAAAGAAATTTTATCAGGTGCAAAAGCCATTTCTTTCTCATTTTCTTTTCAAGTATCTACAAATAAACAGCTATTTATATAGAAATTGAAAGGCAAAAAAGGATACAAATGTAAACAAATCGCATAAGAATATCAGATTCGAGTCAGAACACGAGAAAGATGATTGTCTGTCTTCCTTATATGTACTATTAAAGTAAGAAACTAATGATAAATTAAATTTTAAAATTTACTATAATTTAACCTGGTCTACACAGTTCAACAGTTTTGGGCCGTTTTGATATAAATTATCAATAGTTTGTGACTGCTTTTTAAGAATAGTTAGGTTGGTTAGTCAATATTCAAAAGACAACAAATATCATAAATCTGTTTATGATTTAATATCTAATGGCTATCCTAAACAATTAATTCAATCACTTATTAAAAGGGGAATTAAAAACAAACAGACTTATTTCCGACTAGAAAAAACAGTATCCCGAATAGCGCAAAAGAAAGTTGAAGCAGCAGTAACACGCACAATTATGCAACTAAACCAGGAATGTTATTTAAGATAATATACTTGAATTTACCAGCAATCAAAGAGCAATGGCCGTTAATGTCGATATCAAATATTTTTTACCAATATACATGCGCAGATTGTTGATCAACTTTCCTAGGGCGATCGACCAGACGGTGAATTACTTGAATGAGATCATTGCAAATTTATCGCCTGATCTAAATCCAATGGTATATACATGTTTGCATTTGTGCACCCCATCGTTGAAACCTCACATGTATCTTCTCCAGACAGTATTTAAAATAATTACTAAATGCAAAAACAGAATGGATTTAAACACATACGAAGATTTATGTTTAAACAAATTGCAGCCGAATTGTTGCAAACAGATGAAGCATGCTCAGGCATTTAGCTTAAACTGGAGCTGATGCAGGTAGGTGATTTATTGTTCCATTATTTCACACTCTCTCAATGTTTACATTTTTCTACATTATTTAGACTTCCAATTTATATATAAAGAAATATTCATTTGTAGAAACTTGACAGGAAAATAAGAAAGAAGCAGTTCTTGTATATGATAACATTTCTTTTTATTTTCGCACATGGAAAACCATATTACCTTAAAGCAAAGTGATTTCGAGAGCCACAGGTGAGTCGTTTTAATCCTCAATTGTCGTCATCTTACTTATAATTTATGTTTTAAATTTAAATTTCCAAGCAACTTTATTTTATCTAAATTATCTAGCAACAATTTAAGCCTAGGTTTTCTTCTGGATTTCAGAATTTTGCCATTAATTTGTCATGCATGTTCATATCATTTTAATCTAAATACTTTAGTTCATCCATTCTGGCGTATTTTTAATTTGAATTGCAAATCAAATAATGCATTAAAGCGTATATTTTTATTAAACAGGTACATACCGCACAGTTAAAAATGCCTTTTGAATTTTGCCCAAACTCGGATATACTTTAGTAGGTGGTACTATATATAGTCAGTTATTGTAAAGGAATCTTGTAATATGGTACACATTTTGTCTGTGCAATTGCCTTAAACCCCTGTCTGTTTGTGCATTTATTATGAGTAATTTAACAAAAATGTTTGCAGATAAAGTATGGTACATAGAGCATGATTAAAGCGGATGATTATATCCAATTAAAGAAATAAGTCTTGATTCGTTGATAGGCTACTTCTCTAGTTTTTCATTTTAAGTTACATTATCTTAAGTTTAGCCCTGCTCTAAGCAATCTAGTTATCGCGCAAATTTATTTGTCGATCAATTGTAATTATCGGTGACCTTATTTATATTTCTACTTCTTTTATTACATGTTGACTATTATTTAAAGGGGTGGCCGACAATGTGTGATGTTTATAAAACGTGTTATTTCTGATTTATATTTCATGTGCCTAGGATAAATAACAGACATGTACACAAGCTATTATTATTGATCATTTTTACCGTTCTATGAATTTATGCTTACGAACTATCTTGTTTTGCATAAAATATCTTATTAGAAAATTACGATATCTGTACTCAAGTATAGTTACGTCTATATTTTTCACGTTTTATACATTTCATTTTACAATGTCATTTATTAAATATCAATTTTACCTGAAAATAATTTTTCCTGTTTGTATTGTATTGTGTTTTTCCTTACTGTATTAACCCAAAGCAAACGTATTATTACATAGTATTGCTTAACATCGATATTTGAGTACTGATTTAGAACGAACTCACATATGGCGAGACTTCCTTTTTCGGCTCTAGAATGAATCACACAGGTTTAAACGCCGCCTTTATTGTGATTATTCTCTCGTATAATATGAGTTTTTACGAACTGTGTTTCCTATAAACATCACCTTAGATAATATATTATATATTATATATATAATATAATTACACCATAGTTCCGATGCTTAAGAAAATCCCTTTATGTTAGATTAAGGAATATTGCGAAAATATTATGTATTGTATTAAATGTTCTGATATACTTCAGCAGATGGAAACATCGGGTTTCCTAGCGGCTTTTCGTGGAAACTTTCCTATATTTACGTTGTGACCCCAACTACTGTACCAGGCCGACAATATTCTCAATGCAATTGCTGGAGATTTTTCTTTTTGCAAATACAGCAAATACAGAAAAGCTGGTACCTTCTCTATCGGTTTTTATTAGATTTAGCTGCCATAATATTGCGTAATTTTAGAGACCAGTTTCAGTATATAAAAGATCTCATTGTTGACAAGCGTCGCGTTTTTCTGCTAATTTCTCACAATATACTTTAAAACGTTGAATTTGAATCACGCAAAACTCGATCTTCATTGGTTAAGGGTGGGAAAGGAAAATTAATGCATGTCAGCAAATTAAACAAGCCCCAAACGATCGGCCGTTGTCTTTGACCACTTTCCCAAACAGAGATACTTACTCTGGCTGGAGCAAATAAAGAAAAATTCGATAATTTTTGGCATTTTCGATAATGTTCCAATATTTCTAAGCGCTTACTACTTTTTATAGTTCTCATCAACACCAAATACAAAATTTTTCTGCGCTAGCCAGTCCAAGTTTAGTCTCAACATCGCGATTGACCTAGTCGTTTTGTAGAGGTACTTTTCGCTATTGCTTTCTCGTTCCTGACTTTGTACCCCTACTACTTATCAATGGTTGCTATTATTTGTACCCGAGCATTCAATCAGTCTGTTCCTTTTCAGATGGTTAATATTAGAAGGCCGAAGAAAGGTTTCATGTATATATTCCACACAATGTAGCACATATAAATATAAAGTGATTTATGTCTATAAAGGAAATGTTTAGTGCAAATGTCTGGATTGGTATGAATATAGTCATATGATTGAAAATACATGATAATATGAACATAGTAAAATGATTTATGTTTATAAAGTAAAATGTTTTATACACAAGTGGTTATTGTTACACAAATGTCTGAACATAATTGTATTTATACCATCGACTAAAACATATGATGACATGTAAAAATCATCGTTAAAAGTTATCATTAAAAATGAAGATGTAAATTGTTTAAAGACTTCAATGATAAAAACTAACAAAGCTTTAGCTTACTACTTGCAATATTTTCAGTTCATGTCAAACTATTAATCCATTCTTCTATGTGGACACTAAATTAAGTGAAATAAATCCGCAATGACACAACAGGCCACCGCGTGATCCTCGCGGATCGCGCGCGGTTCTCTCTATTTATAAAAACACTATTAATTACAAATAA
>JAQBSW010012697.1:0-16032 GCA_029291075.1 Eudiplozoon nipponicum
ATGTCTCACCTCCTGTTGGAAATCAAATGATGCTACATTTTCTCCTTCATTCCCATTACTAATTATCTCGATTCCAGTCGTCGTTTCAGCTTGGTTATATACTGATTAAAGTTTGCACTCTGCTCTACCACCGTGGCCACTCTATTCTCCTAATCGAAAGGTAGGACAATAACTAACTGTTTATTATTCTAGCACAGTTTAGAATGACTGTCTTGATTTCACTTAATCTTTGAAAGAAGTAAATAACTTTTATTGGTGCGGCAGGATGGCTCAGTGGTTAGAGCACCAGATTCCGAAGCAGACGTGCCCAGGTTCGAATCCTGTCCGCGGCAAATTCTGGCCAGTACATGATGAGTTCCCAATAAGGACGAAACCGGTCTACTGGATGAATTGCCTTTCTACACTATACAATTCTTAGTTTATATTGACATATGTAAGTATTAATGAGTCAGGTGTTTATAAAAATGCTTGGATTATACTGTCTAGTGTATGTATATAATGAGACAGGTGTGCATGTCAAGATAGCAATTTTGATTTAATTAATTGTTATCGCCTCCCGCGTAAAAAATATTCATTTTATTTTATAAATGTTTATTTCACTACCCTGTCCCCAGGTGGCGTGTTGTTTTTTCTATAATGACATATTGGTGGTGGTTAGTAATTACTGTAACTATGCGTCAGGGTGGCTCAGTGGTTAGAGCAACAAGTTCCAAAGCAGAGGTGCTCAGGTTCGAGCCCTGTGCGTGGAAAATTCCTTACAGTAACTGACATATTCTCAATACGGACGATACCAATATACTGCACGGACTGACTTTTCTCATTTTTACAATGCTTGATTTATACAGGCAAATGTATATATATATATTCATTGTACCCTTCTTATGTGCAAAAACAAAAGCGGTAGAACACGATATATTACCATCACCGGTGCCAGGTCAAACTCTACGCAAGCTTATCTTATTATGCACGAAAGACGTACGATTTCGTTTTAATGGAAACATCTACAAACAGACTGATGGTATCGCAATGGGAAGCCCCTTATCTCCAGTGTTGGCTGAGATTTTTCTAGGGCACCTAGAAAATACATCATTAAAGAGTGACATAAGTAAATGTGCTCAATATATACGGTACGTGGATGATATATTTCTTGTACTTAAGAACAGGTCGCAATCACGAACATTGCTTCAAACTTTCAACAAAGCACATAAGAATATCAGTTTCACGTCAGAACACGAGAAAGATGACTGTCTGCCTTTCCTAGATGTACTATTAAAGAAAGAAACTAATGGTAAATTAAACAGAACAATTTTCCATAAACCAACATGGTCTGCACAGTATTTGCATTACAGCAGTTTTGTGCCATTTCAATATAAATTATCAACAGTTCGTAGTTGCTTTTCAAGAATTGACAGGTTGGTTAGTCAAGATTCTAAAGAAAATGAATATAATAAAGCAATTAACGATTTAATGTCTAATGGCTATCCCAGACAATTAATTGAATCAATTATTAAAAGGGGAGTTAACCAGAAACAGACGTACTATGGGCCAGAAAAGAAAACCGTCTACCTAAACATCCCATTTAAGGGGATGCAGTTTCCCGAATGGCACAAAAGATAGTTGAAGCAGCATTGACACGCACATTTAATGCAGCCAAACTACGAGTGTTATTTAGGTAACACACTTGCCTTTACCAGCAATCAAAGAGAAACAGCCGTTAATGTCGATATCAAATATTATTTACCAATATACATGCGCAAGTTGTCGATCAACTTACGTAGGCCGATCGACCAGACGGTTAATTACTCGAATGAGAGAACATTGCAACTTGAACGCCTGTTTTAAATCAAATGGTGAATACACGTCTGCTATTGCGCAACACATCATCGAAACAACGCACGTATGTTCTCCAGACGTAGCATTCAAAGTAATTACTAAATGCAGAAACAAAAGGGAGCTAGCCACATACGAAGCCTTATGGATAAACAAATTGCAGCCGGATTTATGTAAGCAGAAGAAGTACGTACAAGCATTGAGTTTGAACTGGATGTGACGCACGCAATTTGATTGGTTTCTATTTTTCACACTCGTTTTGTTCACGTATTTCTATCTTGTTTTGCTTTCCAATTTATATATAATGATATGTTCATGAGTAGATATTTGAGAAGACCATGCGAAAGAAAATTTTCTTATATCTGATAAAATTTCTTTTTGTTTTTGCACATAAAAAGGGTACAATGAATTTTATTAAAGCTCGCATTTCAAAAGAATATATATATATATATATATATATATATATATATATATATATATATATATAGTGGGACTGGTGTTTATGGCAAAATCTCATCCATGATTTAATTAATACTTATTATCGCCAGCACAAGCTATGTTCAGTAAATTTAGTAATAGTAGAGTTCCCGTTTAGACCTTTCCGATTTCTCAGGTGCCCACATGACGGATATAATTGTTTTGATATGCCGGTTACGAATTTTTGATGGTAGTTTAGGCACGTAAGATTTTCTGTAAATATTTATAACAGATCATTCAAAAGTTCTCAGTTCATAGCATAATTGTGACTCCTAACCTCTAACTTTAATTTTACATTGGTAAGGTGACATATAATGTTTATTTAATGTAAATTGCAGAGCTCCAAAATATGTTAAATTAATTTAAAGTATTACATTGAATAAAAATTAAATACTTACTAGTATTTTGTACTCAGGCTTCTACAAATTCGGTAATCTATCTCGGTAGTAAAAAAAGATTTCACGTAATAATAAAACTTAAAGTTGAACACAGGTATATCTTTTAAAAATGTATCCAGTAGAGAAAGAAACGTCTATTAACAGCGGTATCTTGCACAAAAATGAATGAATTCTTTTTTGTACGTTAACTTAAAAATGCTTAATCATGACTCAGCAGAAAAAATACCGAGGTCTCTTAGCAACGCGAATTTTTTGCAGTGAAATGTTACTCGGAAAAGACTGAAAACTTGACCGATATCAAAAATTGATTTTCTGATATCGATCAATTTCGCTCGGTCAATTTTTCATTTTTTTTCGACTGAAATTGACCGATATCATAAAATCGATTTTTGATATCGGTCAAGTTTTGCCTCGATTTTCTAATTCGCTTTCTGCTGGAGTCTGTTTATTTGAATATTTCAACAGACGTTCCTTTCTCTAGTAGTGCATTGTTTAAAATATATACCTGTGTTGAACTTTACCTTTTCAATGCAATTTTTGATTCTACCAGATGACTGTGATCAGATACATTGATTGAATCAATATAAAACCAATAATACGCTTTCGTGTCTTGGGCATAAAATACCACGGTCTGCTTACTAAATATGGCCAGTCTGAGAATGATGACATGTCGCTGTCATTCTCGTATGGGTCGCATCACTATATCTGGTGACAGGACACTACCTTGATGCTGAAATGTTTGGTTCATCACGACCAGGTTAAGTCGAATGACATGAATGAAGAGCTTCGTAATATTTTGCACATATTTTCAATCAGAATCAATATATCTACAGCTCTGTTTGCCCCACTTAAATCATTAACAATCACTCGTATATTCAAACGTTACTTAAGCCTAGAGGCCAAATTTGATATACATCCAAATACGAAATATATTATAAGCGGAATTTTGTAGTTGGTGCGCGCTCTTCAACGACTCAGAGACTCAGAGTGCCTACGCGGTACCTAACATTCGTCTATCAAATTTTGTAGGCAGTTTGTCAATATGGCTTTCGCTGCAACACTAGATAGCAGAAAGGCAACACCACACCAAGTTCGATCATTCACGATTTTGGAAATGAATAACATTTGCCATTAAATAAGCCTAGAATGTGTTACACCTTGGTGCTCAAAAAAATTCGATTTTCCTGGAAACAAACATTACTGATATAATTCTTTTTTAGAGCACCATTTATAAAAGACTGGCTGGTTTAAATGTCAGATCCCACAAATTCCAAGAGCCAATAAATACAATATATTTCGCTTAAATGGCCCATAAGAGATAGCGAAGGTTCTTGGCAGCCCATCATGCGTAATTTGGCGTGTTTCCAACTCACCCAAGCACTAAGGAATATCTTATTGAAGAGCTTAAATAAACACTGACTTTTATTATAATCAAGGTTTCGGTCTTGATTATAATAATTGTTATCACCACTCGCGCAACCAATGTTCGTTTAAACACTGACTTTGTTTACCCACGCACGAATAAATAACGATATTAGCCATTTTATAGATTATTATAAGTAGACTTTAGTCATAGGGACTCGCATTTCTGGCCAATCTACATTAACTTGTCTTGGTTCATCCATACTAACTAATGTAACTTGATTAATCAATTTTTCCTTTAGGTGGAGCTCCTATGGCATCCATTTAGACCCAAAGTTCCAACTAACCATGCCCAATCTGTCATTACTGAACAGGCACCACATTACATGGGGAAATGGTATTGAAATGAACATTTATATAAATAAACGAACATTGGTTGCGTGGGTGGTGATAACAATTATTATAATCAAGGTTGCGGTCTTGATATAAACACCTGACCCATTAATTACTTACATATGTCAGTATAAACTAAGAATTGTATAGTGTAGAAAAGGCAATTCATCCAGTAGACCGGTTTCGTCCTTATTGGGAACTCATCAAGTACTGGCCAGAATTTGCCGCGGACAGGATACGAACCTGGGCACGTCTGCTTCGGAATTTGGTGCTCTAACCACTGAGCTATCCTGCCGCACACTACACTACACAATTTTCAGTTATATACTAACTAATGTAAATTGGTTAGTCAATTTTTCCTTTAGGTGGAGCTCATATGGCATCCATTTAGACCCAAAGTTCCAACTAACCATGATCAATCTGTCATTACTGAACAGACACCACATTACATGTGGAACAGGTATTGAAATGAACATTTATATAATTAAACGAACGTTGGTTGCGCGGGTGGTGAGAACAATTATTATAATCAGGGTTGCGGTCTTGATATAAACACCTGACCCATTAATTACTTACATATGTCAGTATAAACTAAGAATTGTATAGTGTAGAAAAGGCAATTCATCCAGTAGACCGGTTTCGTCCTAATTGGGAACTCATCAAGTACTGGCCAGAATTTGCCGCGGACAGGATACGAACCTGGGCACGTCTGCTTTCGGAATCTGGTGCTCTAACCACTGAGCTATCCTGCCGCACACTACACTACACACAATTTTCAGTTATATACTAACTAATGTAACTTGGTTAGTCAATTTTCCCTTTAGGTGGAGCTCATATGGAATCCATTTAGACCCAAAGTTCCAACTAACCATGCCCAATCTGTCATTACTGAACAGACACCACATTACATGAGGAAGTGGTATTGAAATCAACATTTATATTATTAAACGAACATTGGTTGCGCGGGTGGTGATAACAATTATTATAATCAAGGTTGCGGTCTTGATATAACCACCTGACCCATTAATTACTTACATATGTCAGTATAAACTAAGAATTGTATAGTGCAGAAAAGGCAATTCATCCAGTAGACCGGTTTCGTCCTTATTTGGAACTCTTCATATACTGGTCAGAATTTGCCGCGGACATGACTGGAACCTGGGTAGGTCTGCTTCGGTATCTGATGCTCTAACCACTGAGCCATCCTGCCACACACTACACTGCACACATTTTTCAATTACATACTAACCACTGTAACTTGTTTAGTCTATTTTTTCTTTAGGTGGATCTCATATGGCATCCATTTACACACTAGTTCCAAATAACCAGCCCCAATCTGTCATTACTGAACAGATACCTCACTACATCGCGAAGTGGTATTTAAACGAACATTTATATAATTAAACGAAAATTGGATGCGCGGGTGGTGATAACAATTATTATGATCAAGTTTGCGGTCTTGATATAAACATCTGACCCATTAATTACTTGCATATGTCAGTTGAAACTAAGAATTGTAAAGTGTAGAAAGGGCAATTCGTACAGCAGACTAGTTTCGTTCTTATTGGGAACTCGTTATGCACTGCCCAGAATTTGCCCCGGAAATGACTGGAATCTGGGCACGTCTGCTTCGGGATCTGGTGCTCTAAACATTGAGCCATCCTGCCGCACAATACACTGCACACAATTTTCAGTTATATACAAACTAAAGTAAATTTGTTAGTCTATTTTTACTTTAGGTGGAGCTTATATGGCATTCATTTAGAACTAAAGTTCCAACTAACTGTCCTCAATCTGTCATTACTGAACAGACACCGCACTAAATGGGGAAGTGCTATTGAAATGAACATTTATATAATTAAACGAACATTGGTTGCGCGGGTGGTGATAACATTTATTATAATCAAGGTTGCGGTCTTGATATAAACACCTGACCCATTAATTACTTATATATGACTTTATAAACAAAGAATTGAATAGTGTAGAAAAGGCAATTCATCCAGTAGACCGGTTTCGTCCTTATTGGGAATTCATCATATTATTGGCCAGAATTTGCCGCAGATAGGACTCGAACCTGAGCTCTGTTTGCCCCACTTAAATCATTAACAATCACTCGTATATTCAAACGTTACTTAAGCCTAGAGGCCAAATTTGATATACATCTCACTTCAACGACTCAGAGAATCAGAGTGCCTACGCGGTACCTAAAATTCGTCTATCAAATGTTGTAGGCAGTTTGTCAATAAGGCTTTCGCTGCAACACTAGATAGCAGAAAGGCAACACCACACCAAGTTCGATCATTCACGATTTTGGAAATGAATAACATTTTCCATTAAATTAGCCTAGAATGTGTTACACCTTGGTGCTCAAAAAAATTCGATTTTCCTGGAAACAAACATTACTGATATAATTCTTTTTTAGAGCACCATTTATAAAAGACTGGCTGGTTTAAATGTCAGATCCCACAAATTCCAAGAGCCAATAAATAAAATATATTTCGCTTAAATGGCCCATAAGAGATAGCGAAGGTTCTTGGCAGCCCATCATGCGTAATTTGGCGTGTTTCCAACTCACCCAAGCACTAAGGAATATCTTATTGAAGAGCTTAGATAAACACTGACTTTTATTATAATCAAGGTTGCGGTCTTGATTATAATAATTGTTATGACCACTCGCGCAACCAATGTTCGTTTAAACACTGACTTTGTTTACCCACGCACGAATAAATAACGATATTGGCCATTTTATAGATTAGTATAAGTAGACTTTAGTCATAGGGACTCGCATTTCTGGCCAATCTACATTAACTTGTCTTGGTTCATCCATCATGCAAAACTAACCGATGCCTTATGCAATCATTAAAAGTTGTACTGCTTATGTGTATATGTGTGTGTGCTATAAGACAAATCGTGGAAGTTTAAGCATTTTTATCTTAAACCATTGTGCAGCAAGTCTATTAAAGTTGAAACAGCGATGAAAAACATTTTTAAAATAATAAATCAATCAAACGTACTAAAATCATAATACTTTTATGTCTCTTAACGTAGAAATCTTAATGCTACATAGGAGTCTCGAGAAATATCCGAAGGCAATAAGATATGGTAATCTCACTTGGTGTTAAAAACAAGTAAGAGGTAATGATGCAATACCCAATAATACAAAACATTGTTTATTTAAAAAAATATATCCACTTCATGAAGGAATGTCCGCTCCAAGCACTATTTTGCATAGAACGAACGCTCGCTCTTTAATCAATTAACTAAGTGATTATGAAAAAATACTTCTCAGCAAAGACAAATATTGTTGTCCCTTCGTAAAGCTAATTTATTACAGTAAAAATTCGTTTGAAAAAAGGAGAAAAAATGTCAGAAATAAAAATGAATAAATCGATTTTTATTTGTCGAACTGCCTAAAAGAAAGTCGTCTACACCACTACACGACACAACCTATGTGAAGCCAGCTAACAAGCAAGGTAATATCGGTATTATAATTCCTGTGCGGTTTTAACAGTAATGCTCCATAAACAAGATCACATTTCACAGTTAACAAGATCAACACTCAGCACAATTCCATACCATATCACACAGATTTTACAACCAAGATTTAGTAGAAAATCTAACTCTAAAAAACTTAATAAGATTGCGGTTTACTTAAAATGTTTCCGCTATGCCAATCTACTGATAATTGAGAGAAAAAAGCTCTACTGGGCAATAGAAATGAAAGCATACCTAAAATTTGATCAAGACAGCTCAGACGATATAGTCTAATTTGTTTGGCTAACAAGAAGTATATATATGCGTATCAAGTATTGCTTCTACGGATGTCGATGTTGCTTATTCGTTGTTGGCAAGCTATAGGTGCATTGAATTAAACAATAATTGATCGCGCGGGTGGTGGTAACAATTCTTTAAACCAAGTTCTCGAGCTTGAAGTATACACAAATCCCATTTTATTTAACCAGTCGTCGAACAACAGCAAAACTACCGCCAGTCGCACGCACTGACGCGTTTAGACCTTCCATGATCATCATCAGAGTACGACGGTAAACTGAATAGCGAGGATCAAACCGCATTAACTGATTGCAGCTTTCGCCAAAAATAAATATATAGGCAATACAATTAAACAATAATTGATTGCACGGGTGGTGGTAACAATTCTTTAAATCAAGTTTGTGAGCTTGAAGTAATATTTTCACAATATCGGTGGTCGAATGGGTCAAGTCTCACTAACATATAATACAACTGCACGTACAGATGTATTACAGACGCTGCTAATGTTTGTTGGTAACTAATATCGGCTACGCTTCTCATACAGCGGTGGGCAAATGCATGTAAACGTATAAGATCAACTCCAACTAGCATATAACAATACAACATTACAAATGCATTGTATACAAGACATTTACAGCAATGTTTTATCCAATATTTTCTCCATAAACGGCAAGGGTAAATCGCCAAACCAGTTATTACTCCAACTAGCATATAACAATACAACATTACAAATGCATTGTATACAAGACATTTACAGCAATGTTTTATCCAATATTTTCTCCATAAACGGCAAGGGTAAATCGCCAAACCAGTTATTACTATTCTCATATTGCGTGCGTTATTGATGCAACTACAAAAATATGTGTATCTATTAATTCCATCAGTTTATGTGAGCGATAGGTTATCTTGTATTAGTACCATACATTTAGTTGTGATTTTCAAACCGTAAGACGGAAAGGCAATGGTTTATCAACTCAGAGTGCTCTGGACGGAATCTGTGTTGGCGAATCTTAATATAGTATCCTCCTAATAGTCAAAGCCGACTACTTTATTCAAAGAAGGGAAAATTGGATCCCCTTGACGTACGCCAATATTAGTATTAAATTTCCGTTATAATCCATTGCGGTTAGAATCATTTGTCTAAAGAATTCGCACATTTAAAAATTTAACAGCAAAATTTTTATGGTAAAATTTCGATTATAATGCTGCGAACCCCAGAGTCAAATGTATTATTGAAATCTAGAAAGACATCTATTGTCTGACGGCGATAAACATAAAAATTATTCGAGTAATTGCCATAAGTTAAAAATATGAATTGTATAAACTCGTTCTTGTCACAAACCGGTATAATCTTCTCTAAGGACTGGAACTGCGAACTTTATGAAAATAAAAGCGAAAGAGACATGCTTGTATCACGATCGTTTACGCAAAAACTACAATTGCTCTTCGTGGGTGATATGAAAGGCGGTCCACTGGATTCGAGCAAGCAGAACGGTCTACCAAATCACCACAGAACAATAGATGCCGTTGCAGCAGGCGGTAGTTTTGTTATGTTGTTCGACGACTGGTTAAATACAATGGGATTGGTGTTTACTTCAAGCTCACAAACTTGATTTAAAGAATTGTTACCACCACCTGCGCAATCAATTATTGTTCAATTTTATTGCCTATATATGTATATGTGGCGAAAGCTGCAAACAGTTAATGTTCGTGACTGCATAGAAATTGTGCAGCCGACATTTCCAGTCAAGTTCAATGTATGCGAGACTGCTAGAGGTGAGAGCCGCATATCAAAATTTGATTTCCATATATATTCAATGCGGTTTCATCCTCCATAGTCAGTTTGCCGTCGTACTCTGATGATGATCATGGAAGGTCGAAACGCGGCAGTGCGTTGCAGCTGGCGGTAGTTTTGTTATGTTGATCGACGACTGGTTAAATACAATGGGATTGGTGTTTACTTCAAGCTCGCAAACTTGATTTAAAGAATTTTTACCACCACCCGCGCAATCAATTATTGTTAAATGACTTTTATGTGTTTAATCCTATTTTGTTATTGTTATGCTTATAATTCTAAGTTGCAAACTTGATATATGCACCTGTTCCTATATGTACATCCATAAGTCGGTACAAATCAAGCATTGCTTAATGTAGAAAATGTATGTAATCTAGCTTAACGGCTTCGTCCTTATTGGGAACTCGCCAAATTCCACCCAGAATTTGCTGCGGACTGGGCTCTTAATTCGGTGTGTTTTGCTTTAGAAACTTGACTTTATAAAGTAAGAGATTTTAAAGTTGTGTTGAATTCTGGCGAAAAGAAAATGACCTTTTTAACTCTATCGTAAAGTAATGCGTCGCTGTATAGGACAGAGCTGGTTTCAACACAAAGCGATTGTTTAAAACGAGATTGTCAAGCGTGCTACTATTAGTCTTCTGTGTGTAACCAGCCTAGCAGACAATATTACGTCTAGCTCAAGCTCAACGCCTGACAGAGCAGGGGTTAATCAAAACCTTAGCGTAGAGGAGAAATTTTATTTTATAAAGATTTAGAAATACTTTGTTCAAATGGACTAGTGTAAAGTCAATAATAAAATATAAAATTGGTCCACGTGCATTAAACTAACTTGGATTTAACCAAGCCAAAGGTTAGCTTTGCTGCTAATTAGGAGCACACATCAATGCAAGACTTGAAGCTGAGATTGATAGAAATTTGCAACATGTGAAGATATTTTATTGGGCAAAAAAAGCATTTAAAGTTTTGTTAATGCACAAAATATTGGAAATTTTCGTCTGATACGATTCTCAAATAATCTAGCCTCTTTATCGCACGCGCGCACAAACAAACAAAACATATTAAATTAAAGTAAAATGACAAAACTTAGTTGTAAAACTTTTTCGGAATGATCAAACAATTTTAAAATTTATTCATTGCTTTTAATATATACATAGCATATTTTTATGTATAAAGATATATTTAACTATATAGGTTTTTATACTGAATTTATTTATGACGAAAGAATTTTGATGCATTGAAATGTCGAAAATGATATCTATTCTATACAGAAAAACCTCAGACCAACGGAAAGTCGAGTAGCTAGACACACGTAAAAATGAGTTAAATATCAATAGATAAAAATGTCATGCATGTGCAAATGAAGTCCGTAATAAATTACAATGAGGATGATGGTGGAAGATCTGCAAGCTCTCTGCGTATTGTGTTTAATACAGGTATTCTAAAAGCAAATAAGAAAACTGAGAGATTCAGATGGATGTTTGCGGTATAACGAGCAGATAGACAGATGTATTCGGAAAGCATAGGTGCAGTAAGAAAACAAACCAGCTATAAATGACAGATAGTATACGGAGTGTCGGAACTAAAGCTCAATTCACATTATTCCAAACTTGATAAGGTGAGCAAGAATCTCAAGATGCTCCCTCTGACATGAACAAAATTGTCGAGGAAAAGGACAAATCAGCGCAATTTATTGTTTCCAAATAAATCGAGGATTATTATGCATTCCTAACTTAAGCTATTATTCATCATCATCATCATTTCCAGCCACACAAAAGTCAAGTGACTAATGTTTCACTGCCATATAACCATAAGGAGTGAAAAAAGTATAAAAGTGAATTTAGATAAATTATTATTGAGATTTACGAGAGAGGGAGAGGGGTAGAGAGAGAAATAAAACCTTGCTATTATGAGTAAATTTATCAGGATAACTCACAGAAATGAGGCAAACTAAACCTCTCCACAACACCATTATGGCCAAGTTAGCATTCGGGCAAGGCGACATCAGCAACACAGCTTCCTTGCGGATTTCACCGTATCACGTCATAAACAAACCGAACCTCGCAGCTAACTTTGCCCTACTAAGAAAAGAAAGTTACGAAGATGATTCTACTATACATCTGCAACAAGATCGCCACTGAGCTCGATTCGCTGCCATATCGCTAAGGGTTTCTAACCAAGAACTGTGATGTGCACGGGGACCCCATCCCGGCAGACGAGTGGATCCTATACTACCCAATTTGGATGTAAGTGACTTTAATTGTTTCTGCCATGTCAAAATCTGCCCACCTTGTTTCTTACGCCAATTTGGTGCTGGATGAGAGAACAGAGCTCTATTGGGCAATCGGAATGAGGGCATACGCAAAACGTGACCGAGCCAACGAAGTTGATGGAGCCTTATTTGCTTTTCTAAAGACGAGCACTTATTGTCAGATCCAAAAATACGTCTACGGATGTCAACGTTAGTTATTCGTTGTTGGTAACCAACATGTGCTATACTTCTCAAACAACGATGATCGAATGCCTGTAAGCGTCTCAGATCATCAACTCTAAGAGGCCAAGTTTCACTAGCGTATAGTAAGACTGCGCGTACAGATGCATTGTAAACACGACCTTTAAGGCAAAGTGAAATATTCGCGTTTCTCCATAAATGACGAAGGTTCGAGAAAGCTACTCTAGCTTTCGCGATCCGTATTCTCACCTCGTCGGACATATTGCCTACGTTATTGATAGAGCTCCCAAGATATGTAAACCTGTCGACTATGTCAAGATCTTCATTCTGCAGTCGCAACGTTGGAGTGAGTGGTGGGTGATCCTGTAACAGTATCTTACATTTAGAGGGTGCGAATTTCATACCGAAAGACGGAACAACGTTTGCTAATCTATTTAAGGTGGTCTGGGCAGCATGCTGATTGTCGAATAATAGTACGATATCGTCCGCATAGTCAAGATCGACTAGTTTATCTCCCGGGAGAACTTCAACTCCAGCGTCCTGAATGTGTGAGAGAGTGTTGTTCATAATAGCATCGATTACAAAATTAAACAAAAATGGGGAAAGTGGACAACCTTGACGAACACCACTGCTGGTTGTAAAGTTATGCGTTAATTCGTTGTAGACCTTAACGCGACCAGAAGTATTTGTGTAGAGAGCTCGTATAATATTAACAAATTTAGTGGGCACACCGCTTTTCGACAAGATATGGAATAAAACATTGCGATCCACCGAATCAAATGCACCCTTGAAGTCTAGAAAGACGACTATTGTGGGACGGTGATATAAATGTCTCTGTTCGAGAACTTGCCTTAACGTAAAAATATTATCTATACAACCTCGTCCTGCGCGGAATCCGGCCTGTTCTTCTCTTGTTTGTGATTCACGTGAAGCGCTAAGACGACGTAGGATAATCGAAGCAAATAACCTTGATACGACCGGAGTCAAACTTATACCACGATAGTTATCGCACGAATTACGATTGCCTTTTTTGAAGATGGGAATGATGGTCGACTCATTCCAGTCAAGTGGTACGGTTTCCTCATTCCATATAGTATGAAAAAGTTTGGTCAACGCTCCTGAAATTATATCGCCACCATCCTTAAACAATCCCGGAAGCAGATCATCGGGGCCGGCGGCTTTGCGGCGCTTAAGAGATAGGATTGCATCGCGTACTTCTAACTCAGATGGTTCTTCGGGACTAACATTCCACACTGTTGATGCAGACATGCTTTCGGGAAGCGGAACTGACGCGGGTGGCCAAGAAAATTGATCTCTAAAGTGTTCAGCCCACCTGTCAAGACGACTTATTTTATCGGTTATTAATTCGTTGTTACTATCATTTATAGTTTCGCTAACTTTTAACTTTCTCGGACCTGTTGTGCGTATAAGTTGGAACAAACAGCGACTGTTACCTGACGCGAAAGCTAATTCCATTTCTTCAGCCTTTCTGCTCCAAAAGTTTTCGAGATCGCCTTTTAGACTGCGTTGAAGTTGGCGCGTTATACTGCGACGGGTATTATTATGTGTCGAGCCAGGTGGAATTTGACGCCTTATTTCGAGTATCTCTATAGATTTTACAGAGAGCTATTATACAGCATATCTATTACAGTCGAAACAACGATAAAAACATTTTTTCAAATAACACATCATTCAAAAGTTCTCAGTTCATAGCATAATTGTGACTCCTAACCTCTAACTTTAATTTTACATTGGTAAGGTTACATATAATGTTTATTTAATGTAAATTGCAGAGCTCCAAAATATGTTAAATTAATTTAAAGTATTACATTGAATAAAAATTAGATACTTACTAGTATTTTGTACTCAGGCTTCTACAAATTCGGTAATCTATCTCGGTAGTAAAAACAGATTTCACGTATATCTTTTAAATAATGTAACCAGTAGAGAAAGGAACGTCTGTTAACAGCGGTATTTTGCACAAAAATGAATGAATTCATTTTTGTACGTTAACTTAAAAATGCTTAATCACGACTCAGCAGAAAAAATACCGAGGTCTCTTAGCAACGCGAATTTTTTGCAATGAAATGTCGCCCGGAAAAGACTGAAAACTTGACCGATATCAAAAATCGATTTTCTCATATCGATCAATTTCGCTCGGTCAATTTTTCATTTTTTCCGAGCGAAATTGACCGATATCACAAAATCGAATTTATATATCGGGTAAGTTTTCAGTCTTTTCTGAGCTACATTTTACTGCAAAAAAATGGCGTTGCTAACAGACCTCGGTATTCTTTCTGCTGAGTCGTGATTAAGCATTTTTAAATTAACGTACTAAAAAGAATTCACTCATTTTTGTGCAAAATACTGTTGCCAACAGACGTTCCTTTCTCTAATAGTGCATTGTTTAAAAGATATACCTGTGTTCAACTTTACGTTTTCAATGCAATTTTTGATTCTACCAGATGACTGTGATCAGATACATTGATTGAATCAATATAAAACCAATAATACGCTTTCGTGTCTTGGGCATAAAAATACCACGGTCTGCTTACTAAATATGGCCAGTCTGAGAATGATGACATGTCGCTGTCATTCTCATATGGGTCGCATCACTATATCTGGTGACAGGACATTACCTTGATGCTGAAATGTTTGGTTCACCACGACCAGGTTAAGTCGAATGGCATGAATGAAGAGCTTCGTAATATTTTGCACATATTTTCAATCAGAATCAATATTTCTACAGCTCTGTTTGCCCCACTTAAATCATTAACAATCACTCGTATATTCAAACGTTACTTAAGCCTAGAGGCCAAATTTGATATACATCCAAATACGAAATATATTATAAGCGGAATTTTGTAGTTGGTGCCCGCACTTCAACGACTCAGAGAATCAGAGTGCCTACGCGGTACCTAAAATTCGTCTATCAAATGTTGTAGGCAGTTTGTCAATAAGGCTTTCGCTGCAACACTAGATAGCAGAAAGGCAACACCACACCAAGTTCGATCATTCACGATTTTGGAAATGAATAACATTTTCCATTAAATTAGCCTAGAATGTGTTACACCTTGGTGCTCAAAAAAATTCGATTTTCCTGGAAACAAACATTACTGATATCATTCTTTTTCAGAGCGCCATTTATAAAAGACTGGCTGGTTTAAATGTCAGATCCCACAAATTCCAAGAGCCAATAAATAAAATATATTTCGCTTAAATGGCCCATAAGAGATAGCGAAGGTTCTTGGCAGCCCATCATGCGTAATTTGGCGTGTTTCCAACTCACCCAAGCACTAAGGAATATCTTATTGAAGAGCTTAAATAAACACTGACTTTTATTATAATCAAGGTTGCGGTCTTGATTATAATAATTGTTATCACCACCCGCGCAACCAATGTTCGTTTAAACACTGACTTTGTTTACCCACGCACGAATAAATGACGATATTGGCCATTTTATAGATTAGTATAAGTAGACTTTAGTCATAGGGACTCGCATTTCTGGCCAATCTACATTAACTTGTCTTGGTTCATCCATCATGCAAAACTAACCG
>JAQBSW010012698.1:0-16026 GCA_029291075.1 Eudiplozoon nipponicum
AACCAAGACTAGAAAAGCTAAAACCAAATGCTATGTGTCCTCTGATTTAAAATCGGCTTCGCATGTGTATATAACTAATGAGAATAGGAAGAACTGCCTGACACCATTTTACAAAGGACCATACAAGGTCAAGAGGATGACTGACAAGAATGTCATCATAGAAATAAATGGCATTGAGGATTGTGTTACGTTGGATCGTTGTATTCCCCAGTTTATCTGGATTGACGGTATGACTGAATTAACAGATGCGTCGAATGACCGTTCCATGGGCGAATCTGATGTGTGCAATCCCATCATGCAGGCACATAATGAAATGCAGAACTCTGAAGAAGCGTTGTCTAATATAGCAAAATCTTATTCTACTGAATCACAGCATGAAAACTATTTGTCGATACCAGATGATTTTGAAGAACCAGTGAATGTTGTACCGGGCGAGATGACGACGTCAGGGGCGCCAGTATGCACAACTCGTTCTGGAAGAGTACATCGTCAGCCGAAGAACTATGATTACGTCTATTATTAGCCGTCTTTTTTGAGAAGGTGGTGTATGTAGAGGATGTTAAATCCTCCGCCTTATGTAAAATAACATTGACTGATAAATTTAAACCACCATAGCTGATTGTAACGAACTTTATTTAAAAAGAATTTTTTCTTTTTATTTTCCAGAACATTCTTTGTTTAAATACTTGATTTTAAAATTGTGCGCTATTTTCAGTTTTTGAGTATCTCGCTCCTTGTCTGGTATTGTAAATTTTGGTCTGCTGCATTTTCACAATTTCTTGGTTAAACGATTATTTCATTAACAAATATATTGCTCCATCAATTGCCTTTTTGTTCTAATATAAAACAGAAAGGAACAGGAGCCTAGGAACAGGTATATTTGATTGTATCTTTGGTTCAAGTTTTACATCTTTCTAGATTAATAACTGTGCGGAACCGTTTCCAGCTTTCACTTTCCGATTGCCTAACTGTAAGTATCGATTTAATTGTTATCTCATATATTCATGGATACCGATATTAAATTTGAGGACACAAGTAGGTTAGTGCAGGACATAGCGGACTTGAACTTAAGTGACGCAAGCAATCATATAAGCCTATCAGACTCTACTGTGAATTTTAGGACTTCCAGCGATCTGGCATCTATGGGGCTTACAGACTCGAATAGGTTAGGGGCCTCAACAGATGTTCAATTTTGACAAATATGGTACTCTTTAAGGTCAAATAATCTAACTCTGTTCCTACACAATATTTCTCTTAACTGTGATTTTAGAAACAATCTCTGTTAGTTTCAAGCAGTTTTAATTGAGATTTCTTGAACTGCAATTTTATTTGTAATTAATAGGGTTGTTTATTAAATATACACACCCGCGCGTAATTCGCAGGGAACATGCGGTGGATTACAGTGTCATAATAGATTTATTTCTCCCAGTTGGATTATTCGCAGTTTATAAAATTGACTTACTGTTCGCATCTAATTATACCTATCCGAATTTCAGAGTACAATGGTTTATTATAATTAAATAAGTTAAAATAATAGCAAACAGTGAATTAATTATTTGTGAAGTCTTTTCATTGAAGTTTTTACACGATTCTGATCTATTTATCACCAGTGAAAACTTTTACCAGTGACTCTACTCATACCATCATACATTTTCAATCGGTTACATGTGTTAACCGCAATTCAGCCATTTGTGAAAGAATAATTGCTTATACATATGATGTTCAACATTGCAAACAGTAATCTTTATTTTGCGCTCTAGAGCACGGACAATTTTGGTTGACTGTGACTTGTGTATAAGACATTCAATTGTGTTAACAGAACATCTATTTATTGCCGTCTAGAGCACGGACAATTTTGGTTGACTGTGACTTGTGTATAAGACATTCAATTGTGTTAACATTTTCATTTTATTGCCGTCTAGAGCACGGTCAATTTGGACTAGCTATGGATTTGCATGTTACGTTATTTACAATACATTTGTGATCATTCATTCTAGTCTTCTCACATCACCCATCGGGAAAAGGCCGCGGAGTGATCATAAAAACGGTACCATATACACACATGGTATATATAAAATATATATTTAGTTAGCTTTAAAGTCGCATTATAGATGAGTTTACATGAAATGAGCTTCACTACTGCAGGTTTACACATTCGTATTGGAGATTGTGCTGCCTTATTTCACACATTCCTCAACTGAATATATAGCGTTTAAAGGGCTTAATACCGGCTCTTACCGATAAGTCGCCAGTAAGCATGTAACGAATGTGTACGAGATTATCGTTTTTATTCATGATCTCTTTTGGTTTATATTTCTTGTCTTATTTGAACTAATTTGTTACAAGGTGCGCAACACCTAATACAAAATTGTGTTCAGAAATAGTTGTAATTCTCAATTTCGGTGAACAATAGCATACATTGAAATAAATTATGTTAGTACCATGTACCAACTCGATAACCGTAGTGTTAGTACCATGTATATTTTCGGTACTATAATGTTGGTATCGGGTACTAACACATAAGCCCTGCGGATGGTACCACATAAAGACTCGGTATATAAATTAAATATACCAAAATATGTTTGATGTCGAATTATCGAAGACTTTGTACATTTTAGCTTCTCTGCTGCAAGTTTACACTTTTGTTACGGAGATTGTACCGTCTTATTTTCCCAGCTTACCAACTCAAATATATGGTGGATAAATGGCCTATTACTGGCTCCTACTGATGAGACGCCAGTTAGCAAAAAAGGACTGCGCACGATATTTTACTTTTCGTTCACGCTGTCTTTGATTTATCATTCTGATCGTATTTGAACTAATTTGTTTTTAGGTGCTCAACTATTAAGACATAATCCAATTTATCTTTTGTATTTTTATCATGGCGATGCATTTTCGAGGTTAAAAAATAAATGTTGTCGTTAAACTATTTTCTTAGAATTTTAAAAATCAAATGTGTTTTATTATAGGCAAAAATCTATGCGTTATGTTATTATATTAACTATCAGTAGAAATAAGCACTTTCTAGTCATACTGTTGCATTTAAATGGTGCCTTGATCATTTTTTTATTGTCGGGCCCGATAATCTCATTGAAAAACCTATTTTTGTCTATTAAAGTATTATATAAATATTGGTTATCCACAATACCTTGTTTTCTCTTTAGTATAATATTATTTTCAATTGTTGATGTAGCGTATGCAGCGATGATTCGATATAATTCGCGAAATTGACTAAACGTAAATGAGCTGGTTATCGATATATAACTCAGCAAGCTATGCGTAAACGTCATTAATGACGGTGTAAGATGTCTATTTGTCCGGCGATCTTGTTCTGCAAACAAATAAGTCCAATAACAGCTGCCCTATTTGTAAGAGTGCCAAAAAATTTGTACATGATATGATGATTGCTAAACAGCAGACGAAACTGAACCATCCCATTCAGATTTGGTTAATTTCATTTGATAAATTGAAAGTAAGAATTGTAAGGCCAAACATGGCCTAAGCCTATAAGGACGTTTTCTATATTGTATGAACAGGGTAAAGTTCAAGTTACATGTAGTTTCTTTCAATTACCTGATGGTGACGCACAATTTTAGTTGAATATAATGTGGTGGCGTTAACGAGGCATCATTTTCTCATGTTTAAACTTTGATCGACTGAAGGAAACCGATAGGAGACAGGAAATCAAATGAAAGTTACAAAATAAACTTGTGCTTGAGTTTAGTTATTAAATAAGCATTGGCAATAGTGCATCACGTTTCTTAGCAACACAATAGTTTGCTGCTTATATTGTGTTAAATATTATAAATTAAATGTAGACAATGAAATGAAATAGTAGTCTGTGAAGCGTACTCAAGTAAACAAGAAATGCTAACATATGCAATAAAAACTAACATGTATAGTCGTTGAACTGTTACAAAAAATGCGTGAAAATTAATTACGAAAATCAACGCTTTCCGTGTCTGTCTCCATTCTCCGTCTGATTTCTTATTCACATATATATGAGAAAGATAACTTTGAAATACACGAGGAGAAATGCGAAAAACACTAATTGTATATGAATAAAATATTCTTTGTTTTTGGGAGGAGTTAACTGGTAAATATTTTGTTTCGTTCGGTAAAGATCGATTCTACAATTTAATCTTTGTTTAAGATAACTTTGCCAGAACTGTTGAAACTTTGCCAAACATAACCGACTACAATATGGTGAAATATCTCATAAAATTATTTTTGATAACACTTTCAATAGGAAAATTCATATTATGTGTAAATTTATTCAATGGCTCGCTAAATGGTATTCGGCACGACGATATATGACTAAGATTAGAAAAGTAAACTGAAAAAACCTTAATTAAGTTCAATTTATCTTGCATGTAAAGGTAAAGAAAACGTTTCGCAAACTCAATTGATTATTTTAAGATATTGCAATAAATAAATGTAATAACAGCATTTTTTATTTTCTTGAAGTATTGCTATTTATATTGACAACTTTATTTTCAAAATCTAACGGAAAATAAAATCGTTTACGGAATGAAAAATTTTAATTTTGAAAATAAAGTCGTCAATATATATAGCAATACTTTAATAAAATAAAAAAAATTGCAGTTATTGCATTTATTTATACGGTCATTTTCCTAAATCTTGATATTCTATGAAACACGCTGTTTTAAATTAATTTTAATTGTCTAGTGACACTTATCGAGCACCATTTGATTATTGCTTTGATACTATACTGTAAATTATTTGCATAAGCTCAATTAAGGGCTTTGTTGGTTATTAAATTATTTGAATCGATTTAAATGTTACAATAAAAATCAAGAAATATGTAGTTTGCGCATTATTGTTTGTTAGCGTTTTCAGAAATTAGAATCCCTACCTCAACAATTTATACAGAAGTGGGCAAACAATTGTACAGCTGGGCATGATATAATAAATAATCGAAAAACCGGACAGTGGTTCTGTGTTGGAAAACGTTCGAATGAAACTTGTCAAGTAGATCAGTATGTGAAATTATTTCTAAGTAATTCAGATATTTGTTTTAGTTTGCTCTTTACACTGATGTTATGTAATATACGCATTTGGCTCCGGCTCTATGATGTCTGATTTAGTAAGCGCCTCATCACATTTTCATTTTTTTGCATAATTTATCGGATGGTTAACAAGAAATCATACAAATATAACAAAATTTGCATTACCTTAAAATTAAGTAGAGTGTATCAAAAATTATTATTAACGTATTTTAAGATCATAGTCTTTGCATTTTTTGCATATCTGTTAATATTGTAGGTGTATTTATATTCCGATTTACTTAATTAAGACGACAGATCGAAATCGTGTATCACAATTTTGATAGTAAAATTATTATCACTAAGAGAAAAATTCATTAAAGGATCTTACGTTCTAGAACAAGTTCTGACAAATTTGCATATGAGGTAATGCATTCCGTATATGCAACATTTAATTTGTTCTTCTAGTCGTATATGAATTAATTTATCATTAGGTGTGCAACACATAATGTGTAATAGCATATATTTGTTCTCAGAAACAAAAATAATAGAAGTTCCGATCTCATTGTGAGAGAGTAATAATCTCTTAAGTTACATTAATTCGATAGAAATATTCAATTGACAGCCATTTTCATGTTCTTTTATGTGTTTTATTTTGAATATTTATACAAATACACTTTATCTTAGCAAAATGTTTGTTTCATTATCCTCAATGTTTAAATGCCATTGAAAAAATGGTGCGAAGATAGTTGTTATTCAGTTTTATTGCAGGTTTCTTCCTTAATACTGCAATATATTTATACATGTTCAGATTTACATATTAGAACTGGTTATTTAATAAAGGATGTTATTAAATTTGTGCAAAGACGCTAATGATTTAATTAGATTTGGTCAGTTACTTTTGATCATAAAGCGCAATTCTTTTAAAGATTCTAAGTGCTTCTTCTTTAATTGAATCTTGCCAAGTAGTAATTATAAATTACAATAACTTCGAATGAAAAATGTTTTCACGATAAAGATAAAGTAAATTCCTCTAGTTTTCCCTCATTTCTATCATTTAAACTAAAAAATCTCCGTAAATTTTAATAAGATATCATTGTTCCGAAAGTCCCTGTATAATTTAAAGAACATTTTATTTTGATTGCATGCTTACTCACATAATTGATCATTGAAGTTGGTGTCGGAGTCCACAGCCGTTTTTAACATTGGTTAAAAGAACAGCCCATTATTTTCTTTTTCTTGCAACTACGGTCAAGTAAACGTGATTTTTATCACAATATTTCTGAAATCTGTATTGAAAATTTAAAAATATCAATTATTATTCTATTATATTTCCAATTTAGGATGCAGTGTAAAGCTTGTTGCACAAGGCAATAATCTTCCTCTGATTGAATTTTATTAAATTTAAATTTTCTGCGTTAATATAAAAAATGTAATTCAGAATAACGACGCCATTAACATAAGTTTTCGCGGGTTAATATATAACTTATGTGCAAAAGGTATATTATTTCATTAGATTTATTAATGTATTAGAATAATTCCGGTTTTTTGCTAACTCTAGGGTAAAATATTTTCTTTTACTATTTATTCGAAGAATAATTTCTCTTTTATTGTATAGGCACATTCAGAGGAGAATACCTATATGTGGCAGCCTAATTAAGTACAAATTACATCTCTATATTTAAAATAATACTTTAATAAATAACTTACATTATATTCACTGTTATTCTGAAAAGGTTGCAATATCTTAAAATAATCAATTGAGTTTGCAAAACGTTTTCTTTACCTTTACATGCAAGATAAATTGAACTAAAATAATGTTTTTGAGTTTACTTTTCTAATCTTAGTCATATATCGTAGTGTCGAATTCCATTTAGCGAGCCATTGAATAAATTTATACATAATATGAATTTTCCTATTGAAAGTGTTGTCAAAAATAATTTTATGAGATATTTCACCATATTGTAGTCGGTTATGTTTAGCAAAGTTTCAAAGGTTCTGGCAAAGTTATCTTAAACAAAGATTAAATTGTAGAATCGACCTTTACTGAACGAAACAAAATATTTATCAGTTAACTCCTCCCAAAAACAAAGAATATTTTATTCATATACGATTAGTGTTTCTCGCATTTTTTATCGTGTATTTCGAAGTTATCTTTTTGATAAATATGTCAATAAGAAATCAGACGGTAAATCGAGACAGTTACGGAAGGCGTTGATTTTATTAATTAATTTTCACGCATTTTTTATAACAGTTCAACGACCGTACATGTTAATTTTGATTGCATAAGTTGACATTTCTTGTTTACTAGAGAGCGCTGCACAGACTACTATTTCATTTCATTGTCTACATTTAATAAATATATTTAACACAATATAAGCCGCAAATTATTGTGACGCTAAGAAACGTGATGCACTATTTCCAATGCTCATTTAATAACTACACTCAAGCACAAGTTTATTTGGTAATTTTCATTTGATTTCCTGTCTCCTATCGGCTTCCGTCAGTCGATCAAAGTTTAAACATGGGAAAATGATGCCTCGTTAACGCCACCACATTATACCGAGTATAGATAGGTTGAAATATTCAACCAAAATTGTGCGTCACCATCAGGTAATTGAAAGAAACTACATGTTACTTAAACTTTACCCTGTTCATCCAATATAGAAAACGTCCTTATAGGCTTAGGCCATGTTTGGCCTTACAATTCTTACTATCAATTTATCAAATGACCTTAACCAAATCTGAATGGGATGGTTGAGTTTCGTCTGCTGTTTAGCAATCATCATATCATGAACAAATTTTTTGGCACTCTAACAAATTGGGCAGCTGATATTGGACTTATTTGTTTGCAGAACAAGATCGCCGGACAAATAGACATCTGACACCGTCATTAATGACGATTACGCATACATTGCTGCGTTATATATCGAAAACCTGCTCTTATATCAATTCGCGAATTATATCGAATCATCGCTGCATACGCTAAATCAACTATTGAGAATAATGTTATACTAAAGAGATAACAAAATATTGTGATTCCCCAATTTTTACATAATACTGTAGTAACCAAAAATTAGGTTTTCAATGAGATTGTCTGGCCCGATAATAAAAATAAATGATCAAGGCACCATTTAAATACAATAGTATGACTAGCAAGTGCTTATTTCTACTGATAGTTAATATAATAATATAACACGTAGGTTTTCGCATATAATAAAACACATATTTGATTTTAAAAATTGCTAAGAAAATTTTTTAACGACAACATTTATTTCGGCCTTTTTAACCTCGAGAATGTATCGCCATGATAAAAATACAAAAGATAAATAGGATTATGTATTAATAGTTGAGCACCTAAAAACAAATTAGTTCAAATACGATCAGAAGGATAAATCAAAGACAGCGTGAACGAAAAGTAAAATATCGTGCACAGTCCTTTTTTCTTACTGGCGTCTCATCAGTAGGAGCCAATAATAGGCCATTTATCCACCATATATTTGAGTTGGTAAGCTGGGAAAATAAGACGGTACAATCTCCGTAACAAAAGTGTAAACTTGCAGCAGAGAAGCTAAAATAGTACAAAGTCTTCGACAATTCGACTTCAAACATATTTTGGTATATTTAATTTATATACCGAGTCTTTATAGGGTACCAAAGCTAGGGCTAATGTGTCAGCACCCGATACCAACATTATAGTACCGAAAATATACATGGTACTAACACTATGCTTATCGAGTTGGTACATGGTACTAACATAATGTATTTCAATGTATGCTATAGTTCACCAAAATTGAGAATTACAACTATTTCTGAACACAATTGTGTATTAGGTGTTGCGCACCTAGTAACAAATTGGTTCAAATAAGACAAGAAAAATAAATCCATAGAGATCATGAATAAAAACGATAATCTCGTACACATTCGTTTCATGCTTACTGGCGACTCATCGGTAAGAGCCGGTATTACGCCCTTTACACGCTGTATCTTTAGTTGACGAATGTGGGAATTAGAGTACCACAATCTCCTATACGAATGTGTAAACCTGCAGTAGTGAAGCTCATTTCGTGTAAAGTCATCGACAATGCGAATTCAAAGCTAACTCAATATATATTTTATATATACCATGTGTGTATATGGTAAACCGTTTTTATGATCAACTGCCCCGGCCTTTTCCCGATGGGTGATGTGAGAAGACTAATACGAATGATCACAAATGTATTGTAAATAACGTTGCATGTAAATTCATAGCTAGTCCAAATTGACCGTGCTCTAGACGGCAATAAAATGAAATTGTTAACACAATTGAATGTCTTATACACAAGTCACAGTCAACCAAAATTGTCCGTGCTCTAGACGGCAATAAATAGACGTATTGTTAACACAATTGAATGTCTTATACACAAGTCACAGTCAACCAAAATTGTCCGTGCTCTAGACGGCAAAATAAATGAATACTGTTTACAAAGTTGAATATCTTATGTACAAGCAATTATTCTTTCACAAATGGCTGAATTGCGGTTAACATATGTAACCGATTGAAAATATATGATGATATGAGTAAAGTCACTGGTAAAAGTTTTCACTGGTGATAAATAGATCAGAATCGTGTAAAAACTTCAATGAAAAGACTTCACAAATAATTAATTCACTGTTTGCTATGGTTTTAACTTATTTAATTATAATAATCCATTGTACTCTGAAATTCGGATAGGTATAATTAGATGCGAACAGTAAGTCACTTGTATAAACTGCGAATAATCCAACTGGGAGAAATAAATCCACTATGACACCAAAATCCACCGCATGTTCCCTGCGTATTACACGCGGGTGTGTATATTTAATAAACAACCCTATTAATTACAAATAAAATTGCAGTTCAAGAAATCTCAATTAAAACTGCTTGAAACTAACAGAGATTGTTTCTAAAATCACAGTTAAGAGAAATATTGTGTAAGAACAGAGTTAGATTATTTGACCTTAAAGAGTACCATATTTGTCAAAATTGAAGACCTAAAATTCACAGTAGAGTCTGATAGGCTTATATTATTGCTTGCGTCACTTAAGTTCAAGTCCGCTATGTCCTGCACTAACCTACTTGTGTCCTCAAATTTAATATCGGTATCCATGAATATATGAGATAACAATTAAATCGATACTTACAGTTAGGCAATCGGAAAGTGAAAGCTGGAAACGGTTCCGCACAGTTATTAATCTAGAAAGATGTAAAACTTGAACCAAAGATACAATCAAATATACCTGTTCCTAGGCTCCTGTTCCTTTCTGTTTTATATTAGAACAAAAAGGCAATTGATGGAGCAATATATTTGTTAATGAAATAATCGTTTAACCAAGAAATTGTGAAA
Organism: Eudiplozoon nipponicum; assembly: GCA_029291075.1. NCBI lineage: Eukaryota > Metazoa > Platyhelminthes > Monogenea > Mazocraeidea > Diplozoidae > Eudiplozoon > Eudiplozoon nipponicum. Next base: position 10,373 of record JAQBSW010012698.1, read on the forward strand.
ATGCAGCAGACCAAAATTTACAATACCAGACAAGGAGCGAGATACTCAAAAACTGAAAATAGCGCACAATTTTAAAATCAAGTATTTAAACAAAGAATGTTCTGGAAAATAAAAAGAAAAAATTCTTTTTAAATAAAGTTCGTTACAATCAGCTATGGTGGTTTAAATTTATCAGTCAATGTTATTTTACATAAGGCGGAGGATTTAACATCCTCTACATACACCACCTTCTCAAAAAAAGGCGTCTAATAATAGACGTAATCATAGTTCTTCGGCTGACGATGTACTCTTCCAGAACGAGTTGTGCATACTGGCGCCCCTGACGTCGTCATCTCGCCCGGTACAACATTCACTGGTTCTTCAAAATCATCTGGTATCGACAAATAGTTTTCATGCTGTGATTCAGTAGAATAAGATTTTGCTATATTAGACAACGCTTCTTCAGAGTTCTGCATTTCATTATGTGCCTGCATGGTGGGATTGCACACATCAGATTCGCCCATGGAACGGTCATTCGACGCATCTGTTAATTCAGTCATACCGTCAATCCAGATAAACTGGGGAATACAACGATCCAACGTAACACAATCCTCAATGCCATTTATTTCTATGATGACATTCTTGTCAGTCATCCTCTTGACCTTGTATGGTCCTTTGTAAAATGGTGTCAGGCAGTTCTTCCTATTCTCATTAGTTATATACACATGCGAAGCCGATTTTAAATCAGAGGACACATAGCATTTGGTTTTAGCTTTTCTAGTCTTGGTTGGAGCCAAACGACACATCTTGTCTCTAAGTGCTCCTACAAACCAATCTACGTAACTAGAAGCCCAATCAAGACTACATGGAGTTCTATTAGAAAGTCCATCCCTCCCTCAACATTAATTTTTTGACGGTGTCAACCATGTCTCGATGGCCGATCGTACATGGGCTAACGGGGCTATGGCGGTGGTGTCACCAGGGCGTGGTGGATTTCGACCGGCAATCGGATCTCTTATAAAATACCACATGATCCCGACGGCGGCACCATGACGCGGCGTGTGTTCCCCGCCACAAAAGGGGACAACAGCCACAGGATTACATGGACTCCTGGACAGTACCCCGTACTTCCGAATGGCGAATGAGCTCTCAACAGCCAACGGCAACCATGCAACTTACTGCTGCCTTGCAGACTGCGCTTGGATGTGCAAAGGCTAGAGGTGCGTCCTCGATCAAAAAGCCGAGTGGTGAGGGGACACCACTTGTACCAAATTCCCAAGAAACTCCATGAAATCAATGGGGCCGGCTTATCCTCCAAAAGGAGTCAGCCGCAGTAAAGTAAAAGTAGTGATAGAGATCTCCAGGCAGCCTTAATGGTTCTCCATAAACCAATTCTGCTATGGAAGTTCCTAATTGTGCCCTATATCTGTTGCGCATGGCGAGTAGTACTATAGGAAGATCGTGTATCCAGCTTGTTCCACTAGTACACCTTAATGCAGCTTTCAGTTCACGATGTAGCCTTTCTACCATCCCATTCGCTCGTGGGTTATACGCGCTAGTATGTATTATAGTGGTTCCCATGATGTTGAGGGATCTTACGAAAAGCTCTGACATAAATTGACTACCACGATCACTAGTGACCTTTTCCGGAACACCATAACGCGATATCCAATTATGTAGAAACGCGAACAAGACTTCTTGCGCTGTCATGTCTTTTAAAATCGCCACTTCAAATTGACGACTAAATCTATCTACCATAGTCAGCAAGTATTTATTTCCATTTACTTCAGGCATCTCGACAATGTCTATGTGTACGTGTCTGAACCGTCCGATTGGTATTCCAATGTTCTTTATCTCGGTTCTGGTATGTCTCCACACCTTACACGTTTGACACTTGGCACAGGCTCTTACCCATACCCGTATGTCTTTAGACATGTGCGGCCATACGTATCTGTCGTTGATTAATCGAATGGTGGCTTTAATGGATGGATGACCCATGTCATGTAACACTTGGATAATCTTGGCCCGTAACTCCAATGGCACATATGGTCGTGGTTGACTTCTAGATGTTTCGCATAACAACCACTTGCCACTTATGAGCTTACGAACATATCCTGGTCTTTTGGACAATACTAATGTAAAGGGATCCGATCCTTGCGCTTCCTCGATTTGACTAACGAAATCGTGCATTGATTCATCTAAATTTTTCAATGGACCTTGAAATATCAGCTCGACATCAGCTTCATTCGGTCGGCTAAGTGCATCTGCTACCACATTCTCTTTGCCAGCAATATGAGACACAGTGAAATCGAACTCTGCTAACCGTGTTATTTGGGAATTTACTCTACGAGAGTAATTAAGCCTAGCTGTTTTACCAAGTATGCTGATCAATGGCTTATGATCGGTCAATAACTTAAACTTGTGCCCATCTAAGTAATGCTCGAAGTGTAGCACTGCGGCATACACTGCTAGAAGCTCTTTGCCAAACGTATCATAACGTTTTTCTCGATCATTAAGCTTACGGCTATAAAACCCAATCGGTCTTACTATGTCCTGATCTCTTTGCTGTAGCACTGCCCCTAATGCAACATCTGAGGCATCTGTGATTAGTTCGAAAGGTTTTTCCCAATCTACAGGTGCTAATGTGGTTACGTCACTTAACATATCCTTGGCCTTTTGGAAATTTTCTCGGTCTTCTTGACTCAAGTTTATAGGCCAAGACTTCTTGATCGTGCTCTTTTCACGAGTGAGATGGCTTGTTAACGATCCAAGAATTCCGGCTAGACCTGGAATGAATCGACGATAATAGCTGATCATGCCCAAGAACCTTCGCAACTGGCGTACGGTTCGGGGTTCCGTTACGTCCTTTATGGCTTGGACCTTATCTTCCAAAGGTTTAATTCCGTCTTTGGAAAGTATATGACCAAGGTATTTAACTGAAGAGCAACCGATATTACTCTTATTAGGTTTGACCACTAATCCATATTGTTCCAGCCTGGTCAAAACCGTTTCCAAATGCGTACGATGTTCGTTTCGTGAGCGACTAAAAATAATTATGTCGTCTATATATACCCTCGCAAATGGACAATTCTGAAGGATTTCTTCAGCCAAACGCTGGAATGTCTGACTGGCATTTTTCAAACCAAAAGGCATTCGAAGAAATTCATGCGATCCCCTCCTGGAAATCTGACTGCGGTGAGTGGTATCGAACTTTCTTCCATTGGTACCTGATAGTACGCTTTCTGGAGATCTAAAGTTGAATAAACCTCATATCCCATTATATCTCGGAGCAAAGTACTCTGGTTAGGGAGAGGATAAGAATCACCCTTCGTCACTGAGTTTAATAGACGATAATTCCCACAAACCCTCCATTGACCCGGTTCAGGTTTGGGAACTACCACTATTGGGGAAGCAAAATTGGAATTTGACCTTCTACAAATCCCCTCTTCGCGCAATTGGTGAAATTCTGACAAAGCAACTTGTTGCTTGTGTTGTGCCAATGGTTGAGCCTTTGGTGAACAAGGCAATGGAGCCACCAATTCTATTTGGTGTTCTACTCCTGTCTTCAAACCTATCCTTTTGGCACTGAAAGGCTGAAACACTGCTAGGTGCTTCTCGATTATATCGGCAAAGTCATGTGCGACTGATGGACGAGGTAAGAGGACTGTTCTAACTGCCGACGTGTTAGACTCAGTAGGTGTTGCTATCCCTACGCCTTCTGCGATAGTCCTAGCCTTGGGGTCTAATGTCAGCTTGAAATGTGTCAAGAAATCCATGCCAATGATATGGTCCTTGACATCGGCTACTAGAAAATTCCATCGGAAGGAAGATTTCTGGCCTAATGTTACCGACATTTCTTTCATCCCTTTTACTCCAATCGGACTACCGTTAGCGGCCCATAGTTGATAATCAAATGTGGGGCAATCTGCTTCCACCACGTCTGACCTAACTATGCTTACCTCAGCACCCGTATCAATGAGAAATTCTAATCCAGATAATTCATCCTTAATAATGAACTTGTTGCTGGACAATCCGGCAATGTTTTCCAGATCTCCGCTTAGTGAGAATCGGACTCTCTTGCCTTCTATCTCGGTGCTATTTGCTCTAGTCGCATCTTTAGCTTTGAGTATGCCTTTTAAAGGCATATCTGGGAGCCTTTGCAATGGAACCCCCCTACGGCTCCTACTAGCGGGGGTTTTGTCCTTTTCCCGGTGATGGATTTCTCTCAACCGGTTTTGTGCTTCCTTTCCATCTGGGTCCACCTAATCGCGGGTAAATACAATTCTCACCTTGGCACTTCGCACTGCGTCCGTATTCGCAATGTGCCTTACACCATCCGCGTGGCCCTTCGAAGCGTTGACGCGAGTGACTCCCTCGACGTCTATTATACTTATCCTGACTCTGAAGTTGTGCAATATCACTACGCAAGCTAGCAACTTCTCTACATAAGAAACGCAAGGTTTCTTGTATAGTCAGGTTGTTTTCGGTATCTGCCCTGACTGGCTGCATCGTTACAGAATCTGCTATTACAGCATGTACTTGTGGTTCTTGCTGTTTATACACGCCGTCTAACCCTCTGAGTTTTGTTGGCCAATCTATGCTCATTGTGTCAAATACTTCCAATGTTGTTCTGAGCCTAATTGGTAGCTCAGCTGTAAAAATGGAGTTGACTACATCTCTAGATATATTCAACCTGGAAGCTTTTGTGCAAAGGCGTTCATAAAATTCGGACGGTAGTTGACGCCCCATTTTTTCTAAGCGTAATAATTCGCACATTTGCGCTGATCTTCCAGGCTGATATCTCTGTTGAATTTCAGCCATTAATAACTCAAATGCATTGTACGGCTTTTCTTCCACAGTTCTGTCTCTGAAATTTTCCAAAGCATTTCGGAAATTTTCAGGCAATGCCATCCATGCTGCAACAAATTTCTCCATAGGGTTCACGATATTATAAGCACTGAATATCATTTGGGCATCTCCTACCCAACTTGAATGTTTTTCTGATTTATACTGTGGTAGACTTAAAATTCTTGGACTGGCGCGGTCGCCAAATTTTGTTGAGGCCCCTAACCTATTCGAGTCTGTAAGCCCCATAGATGCCAGATCGCTGGAAGTCCTAAAATTCACAGTAGAGTCTGATAGGCTTATATGATTGCTTGCGTCACTTAAGTTCAAGTCCGCTATGTCCTGCACTAACCTACTTGTGTCCTCAAATTTAATATCGGTATCCATGAATATATGAGATAACAATTAAATCGATACTTACAGTTAGGCAATCGGAAAGTGAAAGTTGGAAAGCTGTTCCTCACAGCAATAATCTAGAAATGATGTAAAACTTGAACCAACGATACAATCAAATATACCTGTTCCAAGGCTCCTGCTTCACTTTCTGTTTTATATCAGAACAAGAGGCAATTGATGGAGCAATATATTTGATAGATGAAGTAATCGTTTAACCAAGAAAATGTTAAAATGCAGCAGACCAAAATTTACAATACCAGACAAGGAGCGAGATACTCGAAAACTGAAAATAGCGCACAATTTTAAAATCAAGTATTTAAACAAAGAATGTTCTGGAAAATAAAAAGAAAAAATTCTTTTTAAATAAAGTTCGTTACAATCAGCTATGGTGGTTTAAATTTATCAGTCAATGTTATTTTACATAAGGCGGAGGA
>JAQBSW010012699.1:0-16021 GCA_029291075.1 Eudiplozoon nipponicum
TGGGCCGTGATACGATGCCCTAAGAAGTCGACGGATGAAGTTGCAATCTGCGTCTTGTCACAGTTGATCTTGAGTCCGTGGTTGGATAAGCGTGAGAGGACATTTCGTAGATGTTTCGCATGAGATTCTAGATCTGGACTGAATACCATAATGTCATCGAGATATGACATACAATAAGCAGAGTCGTCGCGAAGTATGTTGTCTATGAATCTTTGAAATGTCTGAGTAGCACACTTAAGTCCAAAAGGCATGTAAAGATATTCAAAAAGGCCAAATGGAGTGATGACTGCAGTTTTCTCGATATCCTCTGGTGCTACCGGTATGTGATGGTACGCTTGTCTGAGGTCAATCACTGAGAAGAAATTGCTGCCGTTGAGTTTTTCAAGTAACGTGTTGATATTTGGAATAGGATATGCATCAGATTTTGTCACTGAATTTAGCTTACGGTAGTCTCCACAGGCTCTGTACGATCCGTTTGATTTTGAGACTAAGTGCAGTGGTGACGCCCATGAACTTTTCGATGGTCTGATGATTCCCTCTTCCAAAAGCCTTGAGAATTCTTCTTGGGCAGCTTTCAGCTTAGCAGGAGCCAGTGGTCGCTTCTTTAGTGCAATAGGTTGTCCTTCTGTGACGATATGATGCATCGTGTTGGAGACTCGCAGATCGGATTTGTTAAGATCAAAAAGCGATTTGTATTTTCGAAGAGCTGCTGATATCTCTGCTGAATGATGCACTGGGGTTGGCTGAATGACCTGTAACTCCAAACGCTCGGAGGCAAGTGTCCAAAAGCTTTGTTCAAGTCCGGTGGAGGGGTCGATGATCTTTTGATTGGCAAGATCAACAATGAGCCGAAATTTTAGAAGGAAATCAAGGCCTATTATATTATGTGAGACCTTGGCAATGATGAAGTTGTGGGAAAATTCACGTCGTAGACCTATGTTGAGTGTGCGGTATTGGCAGCCATAAGTTGGTATGGGCTCGCCTGTAGCTGTTGCGAGAAGAACGCCTAGCGACATCTCGGCCATTGAATCACCTTTGAGAACTGAGACTGCCGCACCTGTGTCTACGATGTACTCTTCGCCAGTTTTGAAATCAAGAAGGTGCAGAAGTTCGTTTGGCTGTTTGGCCGGGTCATGCAAACAAGTAGGCTGGTGATTGCAACCGGCATTGTCTGTTCGGTTCTCTATGTGAAAAATTCGTCGTGGACGAAAAGAGTCGACAGGGATGTCGGATTGTAGTTGGCTTCTTCCCTGTCGCGCCGTTGATGCTGTTGATGTGCAGAAAGTACGGTCTTCTACTTCCTGCGCCAGACGTTTCCCGATGCTGATGCACCCTTGTACCTGCGGTCTGTTGTCCTTTCCGTCAGCTGTGGAAATTGGCACTCATTCGGAAATTCTTCGGAACGACAAAGACAAACTTGGCAAGCATAAAAAAACTTCTGGTGGTTATAACACCAGTTCTTTGGGGCATATTTATTAAATGATTGCGGAGATCTCGATCGCCGCCTACCATTATAATTTGACTTGGAAACGAATTTTGGTCGAGCATTCACATGATTTATCTCCGATTTGGTAATGGCCAGTCCTTCTAGAAGTTTGGCCATGTTCGCCACTGTTCTCTCTAAGGAGGAGATTCTATCATCTTGCGGGGGTGAAGAAAAGGATGATGGATTCACTTTGGGTTCCAAAACCCTATATTCTAACTCACATCTCTCAGATAAGTCATCTATAGAGAGAGTGTTGGGGAGCTGTCTGGCAAAGAGTTTTAATGTTTGGGGAAGATTGTTAATAAAAACAACCTTAGCCTCATGGTCAGAAATGTTGGTTTTATACCAACGTTTCCGTAATTCCCTCAGTATTTCTATGGGGCCAAGATTTGGCATATCTAACTGCGCATATTTGTTTATTATCTGCTCAGTTTCAGTGGGTCCAAGCAAGGATTCTACCTCGTTTTGTAGGCCCAAAATGGGATTAGGTAGCTTCCTAATGGCCTCAAGCTTAGGATAAATCCGTCGCTGCAATTCAGAAGGTAGTTTAGCAAAAACCTTTGACAGTTTTTGATGACTGTCATAATCAGGAAACGGGGAGAAAGCGGAGTCTACGCGCATAAAGAATAGCTCACTATCTCCATCCCAAACAGGAACATCAATATCTAAAATTGGACCTGACATTTTAACAATCTTACGGGATCTTAAAGCATAAATTACAAGCAATATGAAAATATATAAATATATTTTAACGAAAACGCTTACCCACAAACAGCTTCCACTGTTGCTTGATATTGTCCAGTACAAAAAACGAACAGAGGCCCCGTTGGCCTTTGATAACAATGTATTATTATTTCAACACAGAACAGCGTCACTCCTTCCAAAAAATTGAAATTGTCCTGTAGGGATGACGAACAGAGGCCCTGTTGGCCTTTAGTGCCAATGAATTATTATTTTCAACAGCAAGAATAACACACTGCTTCCAAAATTTGAAATTTTCCTTTAGGGAAGACGAACAGAGGCCTCGTTAGCCTTTGAATGCTCACACCACAAATTCACGAATATATACCCAACAAAATTTTAGAAAAGCCAGGATCAGGGTGTAAAGAAAACGCGAATGTTAGTCGATTTATCCCAAATATATTTGCACAATCACGGTAAAGAAAACACAAATGTCAATCTATTATTATATCCTCCAATACACACCACGAATATATATATATATATACCCAAAAAATTCAACAGATGACCACGATTTATCCCAAATAAATGAAAAAGGAAGTCAATTTTATTTATACCAAAAAAATCAGAACAATAATCACTATCCTGGCGCGGTCGCCAATTTTGTAAACGCCCCGGCTTCAAGTAAATGCCGTACGACGTTACAAACTCGGTTAAGGTGCTCTGAATAGAGATTAGTTGCTGATATGGGGGCCCTTAAGAGGGCCAGGTAATACGTTCACTTGAAGTCTTCCGAAGTGAAGATGTCCTAGAGCCTTGGGTGGACTCTGGTTGAGTTTTGGCTCCCGTGGTTGAGCTGTGACCGCGTTGTGTATGGTGTCATGCAGGTCCTGCACTCAATTGGCTCGTCTCTCTGGTATCTCGCATCAAGACGAGTAGGGATTGACAACCGGTAAAGTGCAATATGCGCTGACAGCCGATCGAGCAAATACGCGAAGCAGGTAGAATGCAAATGCCACAACTGACTTGCATGGTAAATTACCGTGCTTAAATAGCATGCAATGTGTGCTTGCATACTATTGGTTAAACGTCGTTTAACGTGGTTAAACGGCAATTTGCTTTTTTCTCATTGGTGCAACGTAAATAGATTTGAATTTTATTTACGCAATATGTCACCGATTGATTTGTGTCGTTACATATGCTTACTCAACTTGGTTTTATAACACAAAATCACTGAATTCCATTTTCATATTGGTTTTCGTGGGATACTCGGAAATTGTTTGAATGAGAATTATTTGTGGAAGGCAAATTGCCTAACTCATTATTTAAAATAAGAAAAATTATCAGTTTTTTTATTGTGGATCATCTCAGCTTTGCTAATCTGTGACACAAATTTAAAATTTTGCAAATTGATCTTCCAAGTAAAAACAATGAATTCTGTGGATAAATCCGTGATAACAGTTTAATTTTTTTTAATTTACAGTTCGTAACTACGAGGTTATTCAGCCGCATCTGTTTTCTTGCCATATTGCGTCCTTTTTATATGTGGTGACTGTTGTTTAGTACAGTTGGCGAATTTCTTTACCAGCGGAAATTCGGATCCAAATTTTGCAAGCTCAGTCGATGAAAACATTTTTAGTGAAGCGTTTTCTTTTTAAATTAATTTTTTTTAAATTTAATTCCCTTTATGCTTTTTATTGTGCACATTTTAATGCTCTGTAAGATACATCCGAACATGAATATCCACAAACCTAAGTTAGTTCAATATCTATCCGTTATTGAACGGTCTTCTGTAGAGAGATTTCTTTCTGATTTGACTGAAACTTCTATAGATACGTCATAGACATAACAAAATTTAGCGAAACCGCGTCAAAACAGTACAAATAAAAATCGAGATTCCCTCGTTATTTCAATCGAAATGGCCTGCACTATTCATAAAAATTTACCAAAAGTATGCTAATTTCATTACATGGCTGACAACAATTAACAACAAAGGAACAGGGCATATTCTTTATGCATAAACGAGATAAACTTTTTAACGCCTATTGCTGCAGTTAATGCTCATTACTTTCGTCCGAGTAGACATAACCTCGTAGACAGCACAATCGATCATGTCATACACAATGCCAAGCCTACTTGCTTATATGATACGGACAAGAAAACCAATGAAGTTTTACAACTTATAGGTAATAATACTGGAGAAAACTCATCGTAGACACAGGTGCAGCAGTTTCTGTTCTTAAGTGTGGCTCCATGGCCGAGATATCTTTATTTGTACTACTGGCAACGGCTACAAGGTAACCCATTCGCACTTATCGTTTCCGGCATCACACACTTAAAATAAGTTTATGACGTGAATTTTCTCACAATTTCATTGTTGCCATAGTTTTGCACAATATAAAAGGACTTGATTTCCTGTTAATATATCGGTTCATTGTTGATCTTTCTAAATTAAAAAATCATTGACACCTCCACCAGAATTGCCACCGCGCATTTGGAGTTGCAGGTCATACAGCCATCCAGACTGCATCCTTCTTCAGAAAAATCGATAGATCTTCAATAACTCAAATCGTTGTTTTATCTCAGCAAATCAGAGCTACATTTCCTCAACACTATGTACCATATCATCACAACAGGTCAACCTATGGCATTTAAGAAGATACCGTTTCCCTAAGCTAAACTCAAATCTGCCCAAGACGTTTTGTCAAGACTAAGGAAATAGGGCATCATTAGACCATAGTCCATAGGCATCACCACTACACTTGGTCTCTAAAGCGAATGGATCATACAGAGTCGGTGGACATTATTGCAAGCTCAATTCTGTGGTCAAATCCGATGCATACCCCATACCCATTATAAATACATTGTTCCTTTAGAAATTAGAGCTTTAATAAAATTCATTGTGCTCTTCCTATGTGCAAAAACAAAACGAAATTTTATCAGATACAAGAAACATTTATTTCTCATTATCTTCTCAAGTATCTACTAATAAACATATCTTTATATATAAATTGGAAAGCAAAACAAGATAGAAATATGTAAACATAGAGAGAGTGAGAATACGGTAACCGATCAATTGCGTGCGTCACATCCATTTCAATCTCAATGCCTGTACATGCTACTTATGCCTGCATAAATCCGGCTGCAATTTATTTATTCATAAGGATTCGTACGTGGCTAGCTCCCTTTTGCTATTGTATTTAGTAATAATTTTGAATGCTACGTCTGGAGAACATACGTGCGATGTTTCGACGATGTGTTGCGCAATTACAGACATGCATTCACCATTTGATTTAAAACAGGCTTTTAAATTAAAACGTTCTCTCATTCGAGTAATTATACGTCTGGTCGATCGGTCTACGTAAGTTTTTTGACAACTTGCGCATGTATTTTGTTAAATAATATTTGATGTTGACATTAACGGCTGTTTGTTTTTTATTGTTGATAAAGGTAAGTGTGTTACGCGAAATAACACTCGTAGTTTAGCACCATTAAATGTGCGTGTCAATGCTGCTTAAACTTTCTTTTGTGACATTCGGGAAACTGCATCTCCCTTATATTATGCTGATTCATTTCTGAGTAGTATTTAAAGTAGTAATAATAACTGTATTAGTAGAATTAGTAGCAGTGTTTATAGTAGTAGTATTAGTGATAATAGTTGACGTTGTTGTAGAAGATGAATAATTACGTATGAGTAGGAATATTTTAACTTATTTAGGTTCATGTGACTTTAGGCCACTAAAGTCATTCCTGAAAGAGGTCATGCTTCTCATTCGTTCGTTTCAGAACTACCTTGTTGTTCATGTGATGCACTTTAGCCAGACAGCCGTCTACCACTCCCAAACTAATGGTATGTTAGAGAGAATGCTTAAGGTACTAAAAGCAGCTTAAGCATTCTCCGCCATTAATGGCAATTGAGTCAAAGCATTACTTTTAATATTCCTTGCTATGCATTCTCGTATACAAAAATCTATTTGAACGTCTAGGTCACAATTTTTGTATGGCATGGACAGACGCCATCCTGATCAGCTCCCACATTTACCAACCGCACAGGATGACCCAAAATTTGAAACGTCTCGCCTTCGACTTCATTTTAGTAACATGTCAGCCAAGCAACGAAGGCATGCTCCTTGTACAGTTGCTAGAAAGTTCTAGTTTGTAACGACGCTGCTGTTGCACAACTGAAAATATAGCATCGCGTTCCCTATCCAATTTTGTTCAGATATCCAAAAATTTTCATTATCATATAAGGTAAGACGCCTGCTTTAATAATCTTAGATAGAATGAGACCGTTTAAGAAACCTACTGATTTTGACAATTTTTAACTTTCTACGTGTGTTTGAGGTTTCATATGCCTATAACTTTAATCAAGTAATAAATTACTTTGCTTTACGTTAAACTGATAGAACTTTATACAATTAATTGTTCGCTGTTCCGTGTTTCGCATGCTAATTTTTGCGCATCACTTGCGTTTTATTTCACGTGACATAATCGCTTCATATGGATCCACACGATTCATATTTTTCATACTCACTTGTCTCACTTGGTATATGCAACTGTTCTTAGCTAACAATTTTGTAACGTCTATGAAGATTTCTTCGGTACTGTGCCATTTCTGTGGCAAGAATCGAGTACATGTCATTTATTGAACATCTGATTTTCATGATTTTATTGTCTAAACACCATACAGTTGCATCGTACGGTTCACGCCTGAGTACACACATGCTTAATTTGATATGACCAGCTACATAGAGCTAACGCTATATGTAGTAACAGAAAATTGTCACGAGTTTCATATCATAGTGTAGGCAATCATCATACATAAGGCAACTTTATCAGTTAAGCATTGTACATATATATTGACGAATATCATGGGCCTCAATGCCGAGTACACACAAGCTTCTTTTGTCGTACATGTTAAATCGACCTATATTGGTTGGATCGTTTATTTGGATTCCCTCAGAATTTATTATTATTATTGTGTCATCCGCCGAGACTATCTCCGCAGTTAAGGTGTTCATTCGTGTAATCAATTCTCTTTCTATATTTTACAATCCGCCAGAAGCTATCTTAATTATTTACAACAAATAATTTAATTTTGATCAATTATTTATAGGATTTTTCTCGATAAAATGTGTAACGGCTCAAAAAAATTCGCCGACATATTGCATAAAAGAAATTCAAATTTAATTTACGCGGGACCAAATAAAACAAACAAACTTTGCCGTTAACTAATGGCATGCGAGCTAATAATTTCAACAGTATACAAGCACGATGCATTTACCTTGCTAGTAAGTAGTCGCGTTTGATTTCTGCTGCGCACTTCGCGCACGTACTGTATCCTGTCCTACTGACTTTTAACCTATGCTGACTTCTGGACTTGCTTCACAAGCAAAGTCAACTAGTCACACCAATCTTGTCGCTGCACAATTAGTAAGACTGAGCAGCATTTATTTATTGGACCTCAACGTGTGTCAGTCACTACAATGTTGTCGCAGACCTTCAACGAAACAATACTGAGTCTTCATACAGTCTCTTACTGCTGATTTCAACACCACAACAGAAAGCACACCAGCCAGTCAACCAGAGCCGGTCTCAAGTGTCTAGGAGTACTTCTATATACTGCTGTTCTATCTCCCTTTCTTGGCATTTTCTGGAGAACACAATTCCGGTCCTAATAAAGGCCATCAATAGTACTTATTCTCAGTCGTCTTGGCATCTCACTGCTTTGTAACTTCGTACGGCATTTTACAAATGCATACATTTAGTTAAACAAAACTACAAATATTTATTATTTTATGTTCACATCTGTGGCTCGAAATCTGCTTCAGTCATTATGTTGACTGCTTTATCATAATAAGTGTGTTTCCGCGATGAAATTTTGGTTAATTCATGCCAGACATAGATAGGACCCAGTGTGCCTTCTCGGTCTCAAAGGTGGCAATTGATACATTCACCCTCAGGAGTCGGCCTATATCATAATAATTATATCAAAATTGATATGGCGTATGCAGTGTTATTACAGCCGAAATTTCTTATGTTGATATACTGTACATTAGAACTAGAGAGACTAATTGAACATATTTGTGTGATGTGATATCTTTTTTATGTGGTAAATTTTCCTATATTATAATCTATTTGATGGATCATGTGTGGTTTAAATCCAAATAAAGGTTGTAACGGCTCAAGATCAATTCGCCGACGTATTGAGTAAATGAAATTCAAATTCAATTTACACGACACCAATTAAAACAAGCAATATTTGCCGTTAATCAATGGCGTGCGAGCTTTCAATTTCACGTAATATAAGCACGGCGAATTTAACATGCCAGTCAGTTTTCACGTTTACCTTCTGCTGTGCATTTCGTGTGCGAGCTGTCTCCTTTCATGCTGGCTTTTCACCTACACTGACTTCTGGACATGCTTCACACACAGAGTCAATTTCAGTCATGCCAATCTTGTCACTGCACAACTACTGAGACGGAACATCATCTACTTATTTGACCTTCACGAGTGCCAGTTACCATGGTTTTGTCGCAGATCTTCAACGTGACAATACTCAGTCTTGAAATAATCTCTCGCCGCTCATGTCAACACAACAACGGAAGGAACAATAGCCAGTCAACCAGAGCTGGTCTCAAGTGTCTAGGAGTATTTCTAGTCTCTGCTACACTAACTAACTTTCTCGCATTTACCAGAGAACACAATAGCGACCCTAATAAGGGCCATAAACGTACTAATCTTAGTCATCTTGGCACCTAACTGACTTTGTAACGTCGTACGGCATTTACTTGTAACCAGGGCGGTTTCCAATATAGTCTATTCTATTCTAAACACTTGTCCTTTTCAGGGGTATCGATTATTACGTGACTTGTTTATTTTGGTATCTCATTATCACTCGTGAACATTGTATTTGCTTATATTAGTTGCCATACATAGTAGAATAATTCAACTTGTTGTAATGACTCACTTATTTATTATTTTGTTTTTTTTTAATACTTCATTTATATAAATACCTTGAGCAACTTTTCGCAACGTATGTGCCCGCAGAGTGCTGCGCATGTTGCATTTTCCCCCGACTTTTTCTGTGACCTATATTTGGTAAGCTTTTATATTTCAAAATAAGTTGTTTTGATTTTTGAAAGTGCTGTTATTGACATTTTTATTATAAATTATAATAATAAATATTTATTTGACAACGAGAGCCTGTTAATTGAAAAGGTTAACGCAAAAATCATGAGCAGGATTATGTAAAAGTGAGTAGATCAATGACTAGTAACTGTTTATCAGTAAGGATGCCAATGGGGCTGGTACAAGTTGGGCTAGCATTCCGTGTTTCGGCTATGACCAATCTCTTCACAACTTGGAATCATTTATTTGACAAGAACCCATCCAGCTCCAAAATGAATTGAGGTATGCTTGTACCGGTAGTTAACAATTATACATGAGACTCGTATCGTACTGAAATACAAGATTTACTTAGTTATATATAGAGGAAAATATTACATCTGACAAAAATTAATATTGTTTACCTTTTTCAGGCCAATATTTACAAGCTTTATTACTAATACTACAAAGTAATTAAAGAAACAATTTCTGTCAACAAAGACTACCCAGTTTATTGAATGAAATAAATAACTACGAAGTAGAAGTAACCTATGAAAGAATAGTTCAGTTTTCTGTATTTTTTAGCAGCCATCTTTTTTCTCGTTTCAATTTTAATCTTCATGATATAAGCTTGCTAAACGCATTTTCGTTTTTATTTGTGCATATTTGGATCGTTCATGAACAGGTAATTTAATAATTCTGTTATCGTGTTTAATCTATTTCCAGGTTATATATATTGAAGTGTAATTAACATAGAGACTTATCTTAAATTTAAGGACACTGATAGTTTAGTACAAGGAGTCGTAGGTATGAACTTGACAGATAAGGAAGAGAAAACTATATTATCAGGCACCTATAGGTACACTAAGACAGAATCGAACTTGGCGTCTATGGGGCTCTCATCAGCTAATAGGACTGGAGCCTCTACATATATAATGAATTGAAAAACTAATTATGGCATGGTAATTGGAGTGCCTGTATGAATAAAATGTTGAATCGTCTCTTCAAGAACTAATTGGGATTACAATAAAAATCATCTCAAAAAAGTAGCCTATTAAAAACAACAGTTAAAATGTACTAGCTAATAAAACACGTGGAACCGAAAAAATAACATCTGTAATCAATCGTTGAATATATAATTAAAATATCACTGGAATGCCGTCAGAAGCTTGAGGTTTAATGTAGCAAAGTCATACAACTTCATGATTTGGAAAATTTTAGTAAAAATAATATCAATGTAATATACTACTAAAGTTAGAGTAAGAATAATTTGTTGACGATACATTATGTGATTGGATTTAAATAGATTAAATTGTAATTTATTAGAGGGTGTGAATGTAGATTAAATCATCAAGAAGTTATTGAACAGGTGTTTGTAACTACAAGAGGAACAATTGTCTGATTAAAATCACGAGTGAAATCATCCTATTTGACCTGAGGTCAAGAACATTTTGGGTGGGTTAATGCGTCCCTCACTGCGACCAAAACAGATTAGCCGTTTGTATTCTAATGGAAATTTTATTTTAAGAGTTAAGTAGAAAAGT
Source organism: Eudiplozoon nipponicum (assembly GCA_029291075.1). Lineage (NCBI taxonomy): Eukaryota > Metazoa > Platyhelminthes > Monogenea > Mazocraeidea > Diplozoidae > Eudiplozoon > Eudiplozoon nipponicum. The sequence continues at coordinate 10,819 of JAQBSW010012699.1, forward strand.
GTTGGTGTGATAATTAAGGCTAACAATATCGTTACTTGCAAAGAAATTAGTGAAGTGTTTTTATATTAGCTCAGTTGCTGACATCCCACAAGCTTAAATCACAGTAAAAGAAGTTTTACTCACAAAAATGCCTAAGTATTGATAGTAGTTATCCATGTTAGCCACGGAGTGGATTATACGATTGATTGTTTGTTGTTTCGTAGGATTTTGATTACAGAAAGTGCAGATGCATGGCTTTCCTAAACTCAATTTAAGCTATTGATTTTATTTTGTTTGGTAGTGCGCTGAAGTCGCCGTGGCCTTGAGAAACATACAGGTCAGTATGGATTAAATGTACATTGGTTGTGCGGGCGGTGATGACATGGTTGCGATCTTGGTATAAACACTTGACCCATTGTGTACATATATTTGTCAGCATAAACTAAGCATGCCATGTTCGCGGAAAATTCAAAACAGTGCGTGATGTGTTTCCAATATTGACGAAACCGGTCTGCTGGGTGAATAACCTTTTCTTCATTACAGAATTCTTTGTTTATAATGACATGTATGTACATAATGGGCCAGTATAGAAGTCTGGTGTAACGCTAAAGTGCATCGGTTGGCATCAGGGAGGTTAAAGTCACCAAAACCGATGTTATAGCCGGAGATCGAAAAATCATCTACGAAATTGTCGATTGAATCGGTGAAGTTGATATTCGATTTCCTTGATTTGTAAGACAGCTAGTTCTAAGTAATTGCGAATTTCGCCTTTCCGTGCTTAGCTAATGCTTTCATACGCTGAATAATATCATTGATATGTCGTAACGCGCAAGCATGTGTTTGAAAATGTGCGAAGTTTGATTTTGAGCCAGACAATCGCGCGCTTGAAAAGGTGTGTTTAGGCTGTTTGCAGACTGTACGTGTTGGGTAGAGGTGGTGGAAGCCAAGCGGGATGCTAATGCGTCATTGACGTTGGCGGAATAGGATGTGTTGTCAAGTGTGATTATTTCACTTCATGCTATCGCATCGTAAATTAAACTGAGTGCATCCCATTTAACTAAATGTGTGGTTGTTCATATGGTCATCCTAGAAGCAGATGATAACAGAGCAACAAGACAAGATACTTGACAGTGCTCGAGATTATAGAATATTTCTCGGTACTGGATGTTGATCACCTCTTCGTTGGTGAGGATACAGTAAAGTTGATTGTTAATACACGTAGGCGGGTTCACGATCTGTTGTAGAAAATTTTCAGCAAAAAGCTGCAGCAGCGGGTGGTTTTTTTTAAGTTTAATTGGTTCAGTTGGCGTTGTGGACGGTAATGTTGCCAAAAACCATGCAATTTGCACATAATTGAGTGTAGAAAGCGTATAAAAGTTGGTTTCCACGAGTGTCGGTGATGATCGATAGATTAAGAGGTTTATTGACTACACAGAAATATAGACGTATGTTCAGTATCGTCGGCTGGACGGCAGGAAATCCAGATCCAAAATGGATGAAGTTAGTCAGGCGTTTTGGCCTGTGAGAAGGCGGAGCATATCTTCTAACCCACCACCACGGCCAACAGCTCTGTCGTTTCGAAAAGCAGAATAACAATTGATGACAGCGGGCTAACCGAAGGATGGCCGTAGTTGATACATTTTTAGAGAGAAAAACCTACGGTTTATGAGGATTTCTGAAAATAAATCAGTTGAGAAATGGCTAAGTCTGTGTGGTGAAGCTGGCGAGAGCCTTACTAAGGCAACCGGAGCGCCGATGTTGACTGACAAAATTGGTGGATCTCTTTTTAATTTCTAGAAAATACTCTTCGTTTATCCTAACTTTGATAGTAAAACTCTCATCGAGGTAATGCAAATGCTAAACATTGTGAAAACTGGATGTAGGTGTATGACTCGAAACGCTGGACAGACAGAGCGACACAGGTAGATGGTTAGTGTCTCTGCAGAGCCATGCTAGTGTTTAGACGTTTCCGATTTTGGCATGTGTGTTGGCAAGGTTAACGGAAAGAGCCATTACAAAATGTGTGTTCTGAAGATCGACCAGCCACATGCTGCTAACTTTTGTCGCGGTAGGGTCTAATCGAAGTGTCTTTCTTATCTCTTTAGGTGGTTTAGGAGCTGTCAAGGCAGTTAGGTCACTGGTTTTGACGTAAGTGCTACGTATGAAGTCTGGTCCATGACGTCGAAGCAGAGCAGGGGCTGGCCGAGTAGAAACAGCGAACTAGACATGAGTGTTGATTGAGAAAGGCAACCTTCCAATTGTGAGGGCCTTGACAAAATAGAGGCAGGAAGTGGAACATTTCCAAGACTACCTCCAACAATAGAAGGTCGTCGCTTGGAATTGGCTAAGCAAAATAAAATAATCTTTGTAGTAGAAATGGTGGATATTGATGAATTTATCAATTAATTTTGCAATAGGGTGCTGTCATGTCTCTGATCTTTTCTGAAGAGAGCAAAGAAGATCGATAAATAAATAATGTGTAAAAGTATACATTTATTATAAAGGAGGTATGTACAACATAGTTAAAGAAAGACCATTTGATTTTCTGCAGAACTTTACTCGACTGTAAAATTTTGTTACTTTTTTTGGTCACTTTTTCAAAGCAAACGGATAAAGTGAGATTAAGCACATATAATACACGACAAACAAGAAGCGGAAAATGTGCATGCTAGGAAACATGCGCACATATGCACATACGCACACAAACAATTTTCAGCTTTTTAAATTATATATTTATATATGTGTGTGTCTGGAGAAAGCTGCATAAAGGACATATTGTGCAGCCGAAATTTCCCGTCAAGTGAAATTTATACGAGAGTACTATTTGTGGGAGCCGCATATTTAATTTTTCAATTTACCGTCGTACTCTGATGATGGAGTTTACTTCAAGCTCGCAAACATGATTTAAATGTTACCACTACCAGTTTATATTCAAAACAGATATGAAATTCTTTTTTCTTATTTAGCTAAGGATTAAGAATTTTGTATAGATCATCTCAGCTGTGCGCAATTATTTTCGTTTGTAGCCTTGAAGAACTCTGACATTTGGCTGGTTTCGAGTTTCATATTTATAAATCTTGTATTCAGCTCTGCGGAAACGTTTTCCCCTATGCAAGCCATGCATTTTTTAAAACGCCCTTGAACTGGCTTCTCTAGTAATCGGCTTCTCCGGCCTACATAGCGCGCTGATCACCTGTGTGGTTCGTGTAAATGTTAATCTCAATATGATTTCCCCGTGTATTATTGCTCTATTTTCAATAATGAGAGATGGGTGATGGTTAGTTGGAATTCAAGGCATCTAAATAGATGCCACATAAGCTCCACCATAAATAAAAATTGACTAACCAAGTTACATTAGTTAATATGTAACTGAAAATTGTGTGTAGTGTAGTGTGCAGCAGAATGGCTCAGTGGTTAGAGCACCAGATTCCGAAGCAGACGTGCCCAGGTTCGTATCCTGTCCGCGGCAAATTGTGGCCAGTACTTGATGAATTCCCAATAAGGACGAAACCGGTCTACTGGATGAATTGCCTTTTCTACACTATACAATTCTTAGTTTAAACTGACATATGTAAGTAATTAATGGGTCAGGTGTTTATATCAAGACCGCAACCTTGATTATAATAATTGTTATCACCACCCGCGCAACCAATGTTCGTTTAATTATATAAATGTTTATTTCAATACCACTTCCGCGTGTATTGTGGTTTCTGATCAGTATGGACAGATTGGAGATAATTAGTTGGCACTCTGGGTATAAGTGGATGCTGTATGAGCTCCACCAAAACGAAAATATTTAACCGAGTTTCTTTAGTTAGTGTATGACTGCAAATTGTGGAGTGTGCGGCAGGCTAGCTCAGTGTTTAGAGCAACAGATTCCAAAGCAGACGTGCCAGGATTTCAGCACTTTCCGCGGTATATTCTGATCAATACGCGAAGAGTTCCCAATAAGAACGCAACCGGCGTACTAGATAAATTCACTTTTCTATACTTTACAATTCTTAATTGATATTGACAAATATTTTTAACTTATGAAGTCAGTTGTTTATTTCAAAATCGCGACCTTAATCTCAGTAAATGTTATTATTGCCCGCGCAATCAATGTTCGTTTAGTTATATAAATGCTCTTATTAATTCCACTTCCCTACTTAGTGTCGTGTCGGGTAATGACATTAGAGATGGCTAGTTGGCATTCTGGGTATTAAAGAATGCTATATGAGATTCAAAATAAAGATAATATCTAACCAAGATGCATTAGTTAGTGTATGACTGCAAGCTCTGCAGTGTTCACCAGCGTGGCTCAGTGGACAGAGCACCAGATTTCGAAGCAGTCTTGCCCAAGTTTCATCCTTGTCAGCGGCATATTCTGGCCTGTACGTGATGAGTTCCCAATAAGAGCGAAACCGGTCTACTGGATGAATTGCCTTTTCTACACTTTACAATTCTTAGTTTATTCTGCTAAATGTATTTACTTCCTGGGTCAGATTTTTATATAAAGAGCACCTTGATTGTGGTAAATGTCATCATCGCCCGCTAAGTCAATGTTCGTTTTGTTATACAAATTTTCAATTCATTACCACTTTCCCATCTAATGTGGCGTCTGTTCAGTATTGACAGACTGTGGATGGTTAGTTTGCATTTTGCTTATAAATGGATACTATATAAGCTATACCATAAAAATACTAACCAAGTTACATTAGTCAGTATATAACTGAAAATTGTGTGTAGTGTAGTGTGTGGCAGGGTGGCTCCGTGGTTAGAGCACCAGATTCCGAAGCATACGTGCCCAGGTTCGAGCCCTGTCCGCGGCAACTTCTAACCAGTAAATAATAAATTCCAAAAAGAACGAAACCGGTCTACTAGGTAAATTGCCTTTTCTATACTTTACAATTCTTAGTTTGTACTGACAAATCTATTTCACTGGGTCGGGAGTTTGTATTAAAATTGCTCGCGCTACCAGTGTTTGTTTAGTTATATAAATGTTCATTTCAATACCACTTCCTTACTTAGTGTTGTGTCTGTTCAGTAATGTCAGATTAGAGTCGTTAGTTTGCACTGTGGTTATAAATGGATGCCATATGAGCTCCAATTTAAAGAAAAAAGCTAACCGAGTTACATTAGCTAGTTCGGGACCGCAAATTCTACATAGTTTGCGGCAGGGTGGCTCATTGTTTGGGTCGCATGTCCAGGTCTGAGCTCCGTGCGTAGCAAATTCTGACCAGTA
>JAQBSW010012700.1:0-16012 GCA_029291075.1 Eudiplozoon nipponicum
ATATATATATATATATATATATATATAATAGCGATTTAGCTTTGAAGTCGCATTGTCAAAGATTTTATATGACGTTAGCTCCACTAATATTGGTATACACATTCGTATTTTCCAAAATTCCTCACTCTAATATATAGTGAGTTTAGGGCGCAGTACTGGTTCCTACTGATGAGTCGCCAGTAAGCACTAAACGTATGTACACATGAGATTATACGTTCCATTCATACTGTCTTTGGTTTATCCTAATGGTCCTGTTCGAACTAATTTGTTACTAGGTGCGCAACAACTAATACATAATTGCATATATTTATTGGTTCTTCGCAAAACCGGTTTCTAACTTGTTCGCATAGAGATCGTAGAAAACTTTCAAGTATTACGTCGATTAGTCTTCTGTCATGGAAAGTGTTAGGCAGAAGCTATACAGTTTAATTAATTTTATTATGCGAATCTGAACATGCAATTTCTATTACCTGTTTGAAATACATGGTTTTTTTAATTGAACAGCATTTTTTTCGACGGAGCATAACACTTGTGATTAAAAATGTATAACTTATATTTAAGCAAAAGTTTTTCTAAGAAATAGACCCATACTACCGCAAATAGAAAAACAACTCCGCGTTAGAACTGCAATAGCTGGGATAATGTCACAAATGCAAATTTTTCATATGAAAAATTCACTTACACTGACCCACCCACTCTCTTGCTTTCTTTTCATCTTTCTGTTCCTTTTTTACATTGTGTTGGAGTAATTTTCTGCTCTGAATATGCTTAATCTTCCTGGTGGTTCGAAAGTGTGTATCAACAAGTTTTATCAGCGTTTTATCTTTACAACTATATAAAAATGCTGACTTTGTTGGTTATCTGGTTCTGTTTCACTTAGTGTTCATTGTATAATCCCGGCTGCATATTGCAAATAAAACTTTTCAATGGATGTTCAGGCTTTTAAGCTGTGGCCCGGATACAAAACCATCCATCCTGGCAATTAGCGGGACCTGGCCATTCGTATCGGCACCGTTTTCATAAACTTTGCCGATACTCATATAAGCAGTCACCCCTTTCATGTAAACTGATTTATTATCATTCATTTTTCGACTTGGTGTGTAGCTTTATTGATTCAAACATCATCATCATCATTTCCAGCCACACAAAAGTCAAGTGACTAATGTTTCAATGCCATGCTTAAGTTCAAACTAAATTTCGAGGAAAGGCGATTGGAAGCATTGCCTGCATGGTAGCGCGATAAGATTTGACAGCATAACAAGCAAATTTGCCTTTAATAATTTTTGAAATTAAGTATGCGATGTTCATATAAAAACACCTGGCTCGTTTTATTTAACCAGTAGCACAACATAGGAAAACTACCGTTAGCCACACATACTGACGCGTTTCGATTTTCCATGATCATCATCAGAGTACGACGATAAACTGACTAGCAAGGATCAAACCGCATTGCATATATATATGGAGAGCAAAATTAGATAGACGGCGTTCACCTTTAGTGGTCTCGCATACATTGTACTTGACTGGAAATGTCGACTGCAATATTTCTATGCATTCACGAACATTAACTGTGTGCAACTTTCGCCACACATATATATAAAATTCATACAATAAAACAGTTATTGATTGCACAGGTAGTGATAACAACACTTTAAATTTCATTTGCGATCTTGATATGTTGTGCTACTGGATAAATAAAATGAGACTGCTTTTGTAATATCCAGATTGCAAACTTAATTTAGACAATTGTTACCACCAAACGCACACACAATGATTATTTAATTGTATTTCTTAGATATTGTTGTGCTATATTTTTCAAACCTTGTTTTTGTACATTGATTCAACTTATTTTAAATCAAGTTCGCCAGATTGCTATAAGCACCAATTCAGTTATATGTACACTTGTTAGTATAAACTAAGAATTATATAATGTAGAAAAAGCTGTTCACCTATTAGACCGTTTTCGTCTTTATTTGAAACTCTTCAAGTGTTGTCCCGAATTTTTCCACAGACTGCTCGAACTTGGGGCACATCTTATTTTGAGTCTGTTACCTCATCCATTGCGCTACCCAACCCAAGGCTTATTTTATTGCTTTTTTCGATGGTCACCGAGATATTTATGGTGGAGGACTGCAACCACACAAGTTGTTGGCAAACCACCTGTTGTCATGATACTTTGATTCGCTAAATGGTTCAATTGATTACGCTGAGTCGTAGGCTCTCGAAATAAGAAAAACCTGAATAGGCAAAAATCTGTGGAAGTCTAGCAGAAAAATTGGTTCATTGGAGAGGCCTGGTTAATTGTACTTTAATCGCATACATAAAATGGTAAATTCTCAGAAATAGATTGTATGTGATTTTCTAAATATTGTAGGTAAAGTTAAGTTGTGCGTGTGATGATACATACGCTAAAGCTAGCACATCAAATGTTTGTGTGTTTTATCTAATAACAGTTAATCTTGTCATGTCAGCATATTTTATAAAAATGTCATCAGTTGTCTGTATTTTTCATTGGCTAACGCTCTGCTGTAACCAACAGGTCTGCTTGACTGACTGTGTGAACAGGAAAAAATTGACTTGTTTTACACTAATTACTTGACTAGCCTAAATGAACACAGTTCTTAATTTAAAAATCTGACCACGAATTAATTGTAATGTTGCATTAAAATATAGATCGATAAATGTATAAATAAAAATGCCCCTAAGAAGGGCCTATGAAATGAACCATTCAAGACATACACACACACACAATAAATACACACATACACACACACACACAAACATATATATATATATATATATATATATATATATATATATATATATATATATATATATATATATATATATATATATATATATATAAACGGAAAACTTCGCCTTTTACACGATGTGTTCCTAAAGAGGCTTTTCCGATTACGCAAAGTTAACTAGGCGTTCGTAATGGGCCCCGTCTTCGGCTCGACTCTACCTGATTCTCACTCATCATAGTGTCCCTGAGATAGTGAGAGTAAGGTGCTATGCGATCCAATTGGCAATCTTTCGTTTAGTAGTATCCTGACATGAGAATACGAACATCTTCAGGGTGTTTCTCGTTAGCATAGTGAGCAGATTGTGTAAGCAGTTTTCTTAGACAGCGCACCAGCTGACGGAAACAGCGTGCCTCAACTAGACGCGAAAATCATATAAAATCAAAATGCGACCCGATAGAAATTTTCGACTTGTAAATTACGCTTCGAAATTCGCCTCTTATCTTACAGCGACATAGTGAGATACACTATGCTGAGTGACTGCATTTGTTTACAATGTTGTATTTATTTATTTATCATTGTAATCCGCCATCCTCCATATCTCAGCTGCGTAGAGAAGAACCGTTAATAGGCATGTCTTATAAAACCTTGACTTAGTGATCTTACTGATGGACGGGCGGTTACAGATGCTTCTAATTTGAGTTAATTCTAGTTTCTGTAGCGTTGGCTTGTCTATTGTTTGTATCCATTCAATTTTATAAGACCATTCAATGTCAACAGAACCAACGGTGACATGTCTAACTTCGTTAGCGCGTGTAACAGCCAAGTTGTTCTTGTTAGAACAGACGGATGGTTTAGAGCACTTCGTTTATAAGGCATACTTTTTCAATTAGATTAAATGTTTGAAGTATGTTTTTTTAGTTTTATAGGCAAGGTGTGCGCAACTCTAAGAATACGGTGTTCTAGATAAATAGCATCTACTTAAGAACCGAATAATATATAAAGTAGAAATATTTGCGCATTTGCATCGTAGAGAACAATCGTTATTCTACTGGAAATATAACTGCTTTCATGTTGATGATGAAAACGGCGTCCACGTATGTAATCAATGGTTTTTTAAATTAAAATCGTCTCCAGTCCTGTATATTAATGAAAATTTTTCATTGCGAAAACGTGAATTATATTCGTTTATGTACAAGGTTTTGCGTACTTTGTAACGGTTTAATTAATAAAAGACCAGGAGGATAGGCGAAAGCTAGCTAGAACACTAGGTGCACGTCTTTCTTCGTGTTCATTAACTACTTATCGGTGGAAACCAGCAATATGCTAGTTGATACGAGAAAATAAGATGACGAGTTCTCGTTGTTCGGTGCTTCTTAAAGCTATAATTTAGTAAACTTAGCTGACAGTCCAATATTACTTGAGCAGCTATATCATGTTAATCGTATTGAAGAGTAGCCTTTACTAACGAATCACATTAGTCCTTACAGCCTATAACACACTTTAAATGCCAAAATTTCTTTTTTATGTCGCATATTGTTGTGAATCTATCTTTGCTTACTTGTACCGGTGCGTATAGGCTTTTCGTGTTAATCCGCAGATTAATACGGTATATTAACCGAAACGTTACCGAAAACAATCAGACAGTTCAGTCATGCAGGTGCAAGGAGAAAGTAATTTGAAAGTTTATTTAACATTAACATGCAGGTGTGTAATGATACGACAGTATATATATATATATATATATATATATATATATATATATATATATATATATATACGTGTGTACATTTGTGTGCGTGAATATGGCTGTGTGGGTAATGGTGACTGAATTCTTGATATTCCGTCTTATAAAACCCTTGACGATTATCGATTACAAAATTTTGACAAGGAATATTTACGATAGATATAATTTGATTGGTTTCACCGAGATTGCTCAATTTTTTTCTACATGTTTTGGATTTGACCGCATTTATCTTGTGCGGGACAATAGATAGCACTCTTAGGTCGGTAAAATCTTGAATTTTGATCATTTTCAGGTGTTCTGCTTATTGACTGCGACTGATGGGTTCTCACTTGTCCCTTCTTCTTTGAGACTTCCATCAGCTGATTGATCAGGCGACGTTGGATCAAGATTTCGTCTGCCGATATTTGAGACTTTAGTTCAGTTCATCTTCAGGGTTGACACAAAACGCACAGGAGTAAAACACAACTTGTGGCAAATGTGTTTTACTCCTGTGCGTATTGTGCCAACCCTGAAGATGAGACTGGAAATGAGGTCTCGAAATATCGGGCAAAGAACAATGGAAATTCTTGATCCAACGTCAATTTCAGTCAATTCAGCTGATGGAAGGCTCAAAAAAGAAGGGACAAGTGAGAACCCATCAATCGAAGCCAATAAGGAGAGCACCTGAAAATGATCAAAATTCAATATTTTACCGACCTAAGAGTGCTATCTATTGTCCCGCACAAGATAAATGCGGTCAAATCCACAACATGAAGGACAGCACAGCGGAAGAGAGTTTTTCATTCAAATTATATATTTCTACATGTGTTATCTTTTTTGTTTTGTTTCCGTGTGCCTCACAGTGATCTCATTAAATAAGTACTCAAGAGTTGTCAGTTATTTGAGAGTATTTATAAAAGCCAGTTTACATCAGTAACTCTTCGTGACCAATCGGGGTATTTCAACATGCCATGGATACAACACAAACTGTTTGTCTTTAAGGAATATTTTCGAAGCACAGCAATAAATTGGAATTTTGGAATCGATATTTCTCCACTGTATAAATATTATTTTCAGTAGCTTATGGAATTTAATTGTACAAGAAGCTCTAAAATTTGTGGTCAGAAGAGTTTTTTTAACTTTCAGTTTGGGATTGGTTCTCGTTGATGCTCTACGTAATAAAGTATTTTTTGGAGTGCTTTGCTCTGTGTTTTAAGCTACTGCATAAATTTAGGTGCGAAGTTGGTACTTACCACAGTGTATAATTACAACCATTTTAATCTATTCAGATTTGTTTCGAGTAATATTTTTGCTCCGTTATGCTTCAGCGACATCGTGCAAATGGTCTTATTTATTCAGATTCTTAACGCTAACATGTCATGCATTATTATATATGATTACATTATTTGTTTACCTTGAAAGTGAATTGTATGTTTTCCTGGCCTTGCAATGCTGACGTCATGAATGCATGTATATTTTTTGCGCTATTCACTTTTCAAATGTGATTTGCATATACTCATTTTTAAACCTTTTTTAGTGCTCCCACCATGAGGTGATTGGTGATTTTGTCTACAAATATAGGAAGATCAATGTTAATCTAGAGCAATTTCTGGAACTACAGCAATTGCATCTCGATGAAAAATGGGTTAGATTGAATTGAACAGCTACATCGTTCTAAGTTTTGCAAGTGACTATTTAATTTGATTACACAGCTCATTTATGTGCGGTGTGCAGAAGAAACTGTACTGCAAACTGCGAGCTTGAAGTAAAGATCAATCCCATTGTATATAATCAGTCGTCGGACAACAAAAAAATTACCGTCAGTACAATGTATTTGAGACTGCTAGAGGTTAGAGCCGCATATCTAATTATAATTTCCATATATATCCATGCATTTTGATCCTCGCTAATCAGATTTATGTCCTACTCCGCTGATGATCTTGGAATCTCGAAACGCATCATTACATGTGACTGACGGTAGTTTTAGTATGTGTTTGACGACTTGTTAAATACAAACGGATTAGTGTTTACTTCAAGCTCGTAAACTTGATTTAAAGAATTGTTATCACCAGCCACACAGTCAATGATTGCTTAATTATACTGCAAACTGACTAGGAATAAGGCGAGTAATACATTTATTACGTGCAATTTATGAAAACCTGGCCCGTAGCCAAAGTAATTTTCATCTTGATCACCAGCGGGCCCTACATAATCGTAGTGCTAACGTTAACGAGCTTTGTCGGCATTAACGGAGTCCAAATATCTTTTATGTGCGCTTCCTAGGTAGGCAGCAATATCAACCAGATCCCTCCCTTCCTAATTCATTCTTCATTAAAAACAGTTTTTGTCCGCATTTTTTACTTTTTTCATTATTTTTCTGTAGTATTACATATTGGCCATAATAATTATTATCCTTAGTAGTAGTAGTAGTAGTAGTAACAGTATTCGCAGTTTTTTTCATTTTTCTTGATTTTGTTACAGTGAAGCACAACTAATTAAATGCTGATGTGTTGCTTCCTATGACAATGATGATGATATTAATGGTGATGCTGATGTTGATGATGACGATGATGATTATGATGATGATGATGATGATGATGATAATGATGATGATGATGATGATAATGATGATGCTGATGATGATGATGATGATGATGATGATTTGTATTTTTTATTTGTAATTTTTGCTATTTTAATGAAGCCTTGTATTTCCGTCATGTATTTTTATTTCTCTTGAAAATTTATCTATTATTTTTTAATTTGTTTGGTCCCATTTTTGTATCATTAGTTAATGAGTGTGCCCAAATTTGAATAATAATTTTTGCCTCGTACATAAACTCGATTGCGAAGACCTAACAAATAGAAATTTATGTTTGAGTCTTGGTCTAAACAGTCATTTTCTATGGAAACAAAATTTTCGCCAGCGGGTGAAAATCAGAGCTTCAATCCTTGTCCAAACGCCTTATGATCCGTAAAGTGTGTTTGGAGTGTATTGCCAGATTCTGCTGATGAGCAGGTAGTTAGCACAAAAGACGTGTCTCATTATGCGTTTTGTTTATGTTGAAACTTATACCCTCAACATATTTTATTCTGACACGGTGTAATTGACACTCATTCAATATATATGTATGTTAGATTCCCAAATCATTTATGACTAGAAATATAGAATATATATATATATATATATGCTATGATATGTTTATGATGTCAGGTTTACAACGAACATGTGACAATACTTATGTCAATCAAGTTTAGATAATCTATTTCTGACGACATTTATGCATTATATATATATATATATATATATATATATATATATATATATATAGAGAGAGAGAGAGAGAGAGAGAAAGTATGTGTGTTATTTGAAGTCGTACTTTACGCTTATGTCTGGTAGATTGCACTATAATTTGTCCCAAATAATTTGACCAACTATAACGTGAGTTTGGAGCGTAGTGCCTGTTTGTACGGATTAGAGGTCAGAAACACACAACTCTTCAATGGGCTTGCATGCTTTGTGTATGCAGACTTTATTATAAATTTTCCATCCTATATGATTCGACATTTTCGATTTGTCTCAAGTACGATGTGACGGGTTTTCTTTTTTTTCCAATCAGTTTTCTGACTTTTTCATTTCCAAGACAGAGACTATGTTTGCATATAGCTTCCTCAGCATGAGAATTTTTTACAACTGACGCACTGTTTTGTTGCATTAATTGTCAGATTTACGACACATATTCATATAAATTTGAAGACAGTTTCCGTAATTATGGTCAGACACATACACACACACACACACACACTTCCATTTTAGTTTTATTTTCGCATTTCACACGACTCTAGTTGTCTTATGCTACTTCCCGTCTCACATAACCGTTTGTTGATTCGTGTATATTGTCATCAAAAGGATTGTTCTATTCCATTTTAATGCACCACGCACTGCTTGCTTGGCTGTGTGAATTTTGGGTTCAGCATATTTTAGAATAGAATAGAATATCTTTATTTGGATTCAAACCACACATATTCCATCAAATAATAAAATTGGAAATTGTACAATATATAAAAAAGAAATTATCACATCACAATAAATGTGTAATTAATATCATATAGATAGGTATATCTCACTAGTTGTACAATACAATATATCAATATCAGAAAGTTCGACTGAAAAGAATAATATATACATTATCAAATTAGGAAAAATTAATGTATAATTCGAGTGTAACATTATGCAAAAATTTAGAACCATGACTAGCAATTGATTGTATGTAATGTTAACTAATTAGAAGAAATAGTGCATAACATTTCAATTATAACAATACAAACTTGGAAATAAAAATCTCTAGAAAATCTGTTTTCGATAACAATTATCCTTGTCTTTTATTCAACCATGAGAAAATATTATCATAATCAAAAAAAACAAATATCAGCAGAATTGCAGACTTTTTCAAGTTCAGTAGATAAAGTTTTAAAAGACATCTTAGATGGAGGCATTTCTCTAAGCCCCTTCGGCAATTGGTTATAAATTTTGTAGATTTTCGAGAAAGAGAATAACTTGCTCACTACATTCCCCACAAAAGGAGGAGATATTGCCATATGTCCAGATCTAGTTCCAATTTCATGACTCTTTCTTATTTGAGTCATATAGGCACCAGTCCACTGGTTCAGATGGAAAACTTTTATACAATAACACATCCTCCGAAACCACAGAGATTGCAATGACACAAACTGTAATCTAGAGGTGTATATAGTGCAAGAAATAGGACTAATATGTTTCACAACTTTTCTTTGTAAAGCTTCTATCTTATTAGACAAACCCTTTTTTAATGGATTCCAAGTAGCGACAGCATATTCTAGTACCGGTTTAATCCATTTTATATACATTTGAAGTTTTATATCATTTGATAAGATATTTCGATTTATTAGTGCCCATCTTTTCTTGGTACTGCCTTCTATACTTTCAATATGTCTCTCAGCAGAAGCTGTACATTGAATAGTTATGCCTAAATCCTTAATTTCTTGCATAAGTTTAATTTCAAACACATCATTAATAACAGCATCATGAAAATAAACATAATTAAAGTTTGTTCTGTTCCCTATTTTTAAAGCTTTCGTCTTTTTATTGTTTATTCTCAGCCCTAGTGTGATCAAATATTTACTCAAATCATACAAATCTAATGTCACATTGTTTTTGGAGAATTTGACATTCTTTGGATCAATTGGGAAGATTATTTTTAAATCATCAGCGAATTTGCAAACTCAACCGTTAAGGATCTTAGTTTCCAAATTTGCAAATACAATTTTAAATAAAATTGGCCCCAAGCTTGATCCTGTGGAACTCCACTCGTTACTCGTTTCGATTTTGATATCAAATCGTTTACTTGAATACTCATTCGTCGATTATATAGATAGTATTTAAGTAATCTAGAAATCTAGAGCATTTGATTTTGCTTTGCCTAATGTTGTTCCTTTACTTACTGAATAATTGATTGATATAAATACCTGACTCATTATGTACACTATTTGTCGGTATACACTAAGTATTTAATAGTGTAAAAAGACCATTCATCCAGTAGACCGATTTCGTCCTTATTGGAAGCTCATCACGTACTGTCCAGAATTGGCCTTGCTCAAGGCTCCAACCTGGGCACGTCTGCTTCGGAATCTGGTTATCTAACCAATGAGCCACCCTGCCGCACACTATGCACAATTTTGAATTATACAATAACTAATGTTTCCTGGTTAGACTGCATTGTGTGCGGCAGAATGGCTGAGTGGGTAGATAACCAGATTCCGAAGCAAACGTGCCCAGGTTCGAGCCCTGTCCGCGGCAAATTCTGGACAGTACGCGATGAGTTCACAATAAGGACCAAACAGGTCTACTGGATAAATTGCCTATTCTACACTATAAAATACTTGGTTTATATTGACAAATGTAGGTACATAATGGGCCAGGTTTTTACATCAAGAAAGAAACCGTTATATAATTAGTTGTCATGACCATCAATCGATATTCATTTAATTATATGAATTATAAGCCTATTCAACCATTGCATGGTAGAAAATGAGAACTTATATTTTAAGTATTGAGCTATTTCATTCACGGTTTAGCTTGCTAGGTTAGTTCACAAAAGATTCTAGTTTACTCCTATAAATTAAATTTTCTTTACAATTCTTCTGCTAAATTATCTCCTATTTTTCGACATTTTCGGTTAATAGTTTGGATACAAATCTGAGTAAATAGGCAAGCTTATGTACAATAACAAATTAATTTCACCTTTGATTTGCTGTAACTCCTTTGATGTGTTATATTCTGTACTCTGTAAACTGTTATATTAGAGAAAAAATCAGGAAGACAGCCGATGCAAACAAATCGGATCACAACCCGATAATCAGGTAAATGATCTATTCCCTGTCGCGCAACATGTTTCTTTTAAATCTCATTGTATTAGATGTCGGTTGCTTTTCGTTTCTCTGCTGTATTGAGCATTCGTATGCAGCAATTGATTTATTATTCAAACGAGTTTTAACGAGCAGTGATGTATTTCTCACCTCACCTCACCTCCCTTGTTTTGTATCACACGTCATCGTGGGTTGTCGCTTTCCACTATCAGTTTCGCAAAGATATTATTAATCTCTATTTCCAGGTACGCATAGAGTTCGTCTTCGTGGTGGCTGGGTGTTGATTTGTCCCTTTCCTCCAAAGGCTTCAATATTGTTCATATTAACCACTGGAAATGAGGTACTTTCTAATCTTCAAAGGTTATATCCTACTTCATTTCCAGTGTTGATATGAACGATGTTTGAATGGCAATTGAATTTGACTTCGGAGTATTGTTTCTAACGATTCACGGATGGATTTTGTCTAAGATTGTTGGTCAACTAGTCAATTCATTGGGAATCAGTTTGTCATTAAAAGCGTGGTAAGGTAACTTAGATATATTTATTACACTTTAACGATAGCAACATTGCTAGATTATCGTTAACCGTACACTTAATTTCTCAGTGGCAGCAAACCCTGACGCTGAAAGTTGCACTAACGACTGCTAAATTCTTCCCTTGCTGCGGTGTATTTTGGTATTCGTACCCTTGATTCAATTTTAAATTTGGCTCAATATTTGTTTGGCGGTAATATATTTGATGCGATTGCAAACCTTAGCTAAATTCGTAAGTTTGTTATGTCTTTCACAAAAGCTAAACTATGATTTAAATATCACGTATTAACCTATTGAAATATATGTCAACTTATTTAAGTAATAATTTGAGAATATAGTTAAACTTACAAACATGCTGTGATAATAACAGCATAGAAATTTTGCAAACGATATTCCAGCCAATTTCAGTACTGCTGGAGATGAACCACGGCCGCGTCTTTCAAAACGTTTTTAACAATACTTTGGGTTATTATGCTCGATGCTCTTATAATGCACATGAAAGGCCGGAAGGCTGCGGTACATGTAACTGGTGTTTGACTTGCTGTTCTGTACGTCTGCTAACTTATTTTAACGCATAGCTGTTGACTTTTGATTGAATATTGCTTATCCCCATCCGCGCAGTGAATAATTTCCTGCTTAAAATGTACCTTTTCTCTACTGCTTTTCGGTATGCGTTTTTGCTACTGCAAACTTTTGCGAAGTCTCCTTGCTTTGTTAAAATTTAAGTTCCTCTTTTTTTGTGAATGCCGAGGCAACCGTGCTTAATTTCAGAAGTAGTCCTAATTAATGATACAATCCGGTTTATTGTGTTTTTCTAATTAGCTGTGCTTCACTGTTAAAAAACAAGTTTTTATCATTGTATTATCAACAAAATTATTTAACACGTGAGCTTTAATTGAGCAAGTTATATTTCATATGGTATTTCATCGAGAAAAATTTAGCTTAATAGGTATACACCTGGCTGGTAGGAGAATGACTGATTATTCTCATCTATGTCAGCCAATTTCTAGAATTTAACATTAAAGACCTTTCTACTCTACTTGGTCTACTGGATACGTGATTAATATAACTAATCAGATGTTTTTTCATGAATACGTTTAACTTTTTTGTTTACATGTGTTTATATATATATATATATATATATATATATATATATATATATATATATATATAAATGTTAACAATAAAAGCACGTAAAAAATCATCGCTAGTTAAAAGTTCTTACTGGATTTCCAAAAACATTTTGCCCTCCCATTTTTTCATTATCGAATTGCTCTGTTTTCTTCCTTACTGTTACACCAACAGAATTCTTGAGATACACACCAGTTGTTTGTTTTGTCATCCTTATCATTTGGCGTATATTTGGCGGACTGTTCATCCTGAAAAATTGTACCCTTCCAGTTTTCTTGTACAACTTTATTTTTGCACAAGCTTAAAGCACAAAATATTCTAAAACACAAGTTATCGTATTTTATTGTAAACAATGCCATGTGTAAACTCGCCTTAGCAGAACTTGAAGTGTGATTTCAGTTGCACGTACGTGCTGAATCAACATGTACGGACTGTGTTGCAGACAGCACTATTTTTTTGCTACGTTATCTTATGCATGTATCGAGACGTGAAATGCAGTGCTTGACACTAACCTACCATGTTATATACAAAACACGCATTTATCACCTGCGAATTCATTCACTTTCACTAGTAACAAATTAAATTGCTTAGAAATAAAATAACTGATTAATGAATTGTCCATTTAAATTTTGCAGAAAATTTTTTAAGACTCGAAATTAATATTTAACCTGTGTTTCTGCTTTAATCCTAAGTGGAACGTAGACTACAATTGCTAGTAATGGAGTTGTTTTTTAATTCGTTTCAGACTTTAACGCTACCAGAAGCGTTTTTGAATAGGACGCGTTTAATATTTACCAATTTAATGGACATACTTCTTTTGGACAAAATATCGAATGAAACATTGCGATTTGTTGAGTCAAATGCACCCTTGAACTCTAGAAGTATGGCTATTGCCGAACGGCGGTATATACGTCGCTGTTCAAGAACTTGGCTTAAAGTAAAAATATTAGCTATACAGCTACGTGCTGACCGGAATGTGGCTTCTTCTCTAGTATGTGATTCACACGAAGCGCTAAGACGGCGTAATATAATCGAAGCAAATAACCTAGATAAAACTTGAGTCGAGATTATGCCACGATGGCTATCATACAAATTACGATTGCCTTTTTCGAAGATAGGAATGATCTTCGTTTCACTAAAAACACGCAGTACGATCTCCTTATTCAATACGGTACGAAAATGGTTTGACAGCACTCCAGTTATTATATTGCCAACACCCTCAAATAAGCTTAGAATCTAATCATCGAGGCTTGTAAATTTGTGATGTTTAAGAGATTTTACTGCATTTTGTATTTCTAACTCTGGTGATTGTTCGAGATTAATTTTTAACAATGTTAATACAGGCTTACTTTCGAGAATCGAAACTGACGCGTGTGACAAAAAAATTGATCTTTGAATTGGTCATCTAACCTATCAAAATGGCATAATTTATTGGTTATTAGATGGTTGTTACTATTATTTTTAGTTTCGCTAACTTTTAATTTTCTCGAGGCTGTTTCGCGGATAAGTTCAAACAATCACGAGCTATTACTTGATGCGAACGCTTCTTCCATCTCGTCAGCTTTTCTTGTCAAAAAGAATTATAGATCGGCTTTTAGACTGCGCTTAAATTGGTGTTTTACAACTCCTCGAGTAATATTGTAAGCCGAGCTACTTGAAATTTGGCGCCTAGTTACGAGAATCTCCGTAGATTTTACAGAGGCCCAATAATTACTACGCGAGCCTGAAATGTCGTATACAGTAGTACCTGTATTATGCATAGTAGAACTTACCTTCGTCAAAAACAAATTATAATTTGTGCCATCAAGATCATTTAAATTTGAATTTAGAATATCTTCATGTTTTCTATGGAAAGACGGCTGTTAGAGTTTGCTTACATCTATTTTAGGCTAGATTCTTATTTATTGTCCAAGAATAATTAGAGCAATTCTACAATGGATAGGTGCGTAGTCCGCGTCAACATAAGTGTTTCAAGACGAATGTCAATCATAGATGCAGCCACGCCAACTATAATTATTTTCTACATGCCCTATTTTAGTCAACTGTTGTTCGGGGGCTGGAGGACGCCATGTGATGCAACGCCTTACACTACGTCTGAAGTTTATGCAACCTATGCATAATCTAAGTTCCGCGCTATTATACAAGAGTTGTTCACCATTATCGTTGCGTATCGAGCTGAAAGTGTGTCTCCCACCCAATTGAAATTCTGCGTTATTTAGGCACTCAATTGAAATAATGCATTATTAAAGAACACAACTTGAGCGTTCTTGCTCTAATTATTAAACAGCTGAGGTCGGAGTAAAAAGCCTCCTTGCTGTTGTCTGTTCCGCAAATAGTAAGAGTATACGCAGATAAAACGAAAACGCAACATTGATTAATATTTTGTGACACTGATTTCGGTAGATGTTTTTGAGCTTGTCGCACAAAGTCAACTGTTTTCAGGGATCCGTTAAGTTAAACAAACATCAGCTCGTGGCTCAGAACGATACCGACGCATTGGCTTTAGAAAACACCGTGGAACCAGATGTTCGAAGCCATTACTACGTAGATAAGGATGGTGTAATCAGTTCTGTAATGTTCGTATTATCCTGTATTCTCGTTTCTCATACGCAACATATACCGATTTATAATTGATCCACCGTACTGGTGAGAATTTCTTGTTGTCCAACTTGTATCAATTTTCGAACATTAAATGCACTGACGTTAAAACCTGACCTCAGTTTTATGAATGGTAATTTAATTGAACTATTTTAGATATTTGACATTTCGTTATTGTGCTCGGTAATGCAATCAACATCCACCATATACCTAGCATCTAAAAGTGCGCCATTGTAAACAAGCTGTGCACCCTGAAATGTGAAATAATCAAGATTGTAACTTCCTCTCAATGCTATCAATTTTTCAGCAACCGTCAATTGTGATATCGGCTCGGAAGTCAGTTAAGCCTCGAAATGTGTTAACTCGAGTAAACGGTGCTCGTCAGCCTTGATTAGCAGACCATCCAATGGAAGGATTACTCAGAATACAAATAATACATTTCCACTTTGGATGAGAAACCTTTTTTAAACCTCAAGTGTTACTATTACTAATAACATCAATAATACTTGCATTATGAAGTTTCCAGTGCATAATATATAGTTTCGTCATATCTACTTAGCCTTGTGAGGTAGATAAGTGAGACTAACTTGTGTAAATGAACCTTTAATTTGGACATCCACGAGAAAAGGCTCTCTTTTATGCTACGCGGAAGGATTAATATCGTAGCATACTGGTCGCAGAGCAAATAAAGATAGGGTTTACTTAAAACTTGCAATCAAATATAAGTTAGTAATTGATGGATATCTCTGATCTTACGGTAGGGTCGTAAGAAGCCCAGTTCGCATGCAAGTGTTAAAGGAATAAGTATGGGAACTCAAATTGACGTCGACACTTATTTTATACTGGAGCTAAAATCGCCTAAATACATAGGA